>CAWUPE010001205.1:5000-31987 GCA_963924145.1 Pyrausta purpuralis | reverse complement strand
CAAATTTAAAAACAATACGATCGAAAAAGATGGTAAATGTATCAGGTTTAAAACTGCATCAACAGTTTTTGTTCAATCTAGCAATCATATTTCGGTAGGGGCCATCGAAACCTAAACTCTAAGGTGGGCCAATAGATGTGTCCAGAAGTGTATAAAAACAAAGTTATTTTGCTGTCAACAAAATATTGTGTTGTTTTGGCTATGTGGTAAGTGGATCTCTAATTTAGTTAAAGTTGGCACAGAACCCTAAGTGTGAGAGTCCGACTCGGACTTGGCCAGTTTTTAATATTGATTTAAATTCTTGGTAAGTGTGTGCAGTAAAAGCTGGTGTAACTTCTTCTTTGTTGCGAGACATTCTTGTGGTGTATAAGCAAATGCTTATTTTATCGTATCAGACGCCGCCAACATGTTAATTTTAATAAATACATTTTGAAAAACAATTAGCTAAAATAACCAGAAGGATGGTAAGTACTTTTGGTTAATTCACAAGGAATCTTTGTATAAAAAATGAAGCCTACCTACAACGAGACATATTATGTACCTACCAATAGTTGTATTTTTGCGTCTTTTCAGGTTTCCAATAAAACAATTATATGATATGGCGAGCCAGATTATCCGGGTATTAAATTAGTTCAGTAAAGATTTCATGAACAGGGTAAAATGCCTACCCTCGGTTAGAAAAAAAAAGAAGTTAACTAGACCTTTCTTTCATTTCTAGGTTTTCGCCTTTTAATATGTGCCTGTAAGTTGTACAAACACAAATTGGTGATAATGATGATTGTAACCTCAGGTAAATATTTAAATAGCATTCTTTTAAAACTTTGTACATACTTCGGGTTGTGCATTGAACTTAAATTTTGAAAATTATTTTCAGTGATCTACCTGTAGTTTTGTTTTTACCTGTAGTTTTGTTTGGAGGTTTCAAGTTAGAAATCCTTTGCCAGATGGTTTTGTTTCTAATAACAAAATGCTTTGAAAAATCTTTTTTTGTTACAGTCATTAATGTGGTTAATTATCAATATTATATCAGGGTTTATATATTTTAAGACAACACTTAACACGACACAAAAAACAGGCATCACTCGAACAAAAAACTACGCGATGAGCAAGAAATTTTGGCTCTTAAGTTGGATAGTCGCGCGAGACTTCAGCCGTTCAACTGGAGGTCTACTACGAGAGACGAAATTTGTCTATTCTGTTGTCACCAGTAGTGGAAAAACATGACCTGCTAAAAATTACACGTATTTCAAACACCGTCATTGTCTGAGCTGAACATAGATGAGTAAAAAGCGTCTGCTTTTTACTCATCTATGTTCAGCTCAGATTCTACGGAACGATATAACGGTATAACGGCCACATCTAAACGTACATAAAACTAACCTGATATATAGCAGCCTCAATGAGTTGCGCATCGGGTCCGTGCTGCAGCTTCTTCAGCGCTATCGCCATCGCCAGCCGTTCGGCTAAAGAGCACAGCGCCAAGCCGTGCTGATCACGCCACCGGATTCTGCAATACAAATAGAATCATCATCATCATTATTATTCTCTGGCCTTTTTTCCATTTTATCTGGGGTCTCCGCCGCATGTTTTTATCTTTCATACTACTCTGTCACTCGTCACTAAATCATCTAAACGGTTCAAATGGTGGATGTCATTTCTTTTGCTATATCCGTTTAAGGCATAAACATACCAAATGACATAAAAAAAACACAATCATTACATAAGTAAGTAAAGTTAGCCTGTTACGTCCCTCTGCTGGGCAAAGGCCTTACCTCAACTATGGGGTAGTTTGAGCCATCCTCCACCACGCGGGCTCAGTGGGGATCACTACATAATTTAAAAAAAAATGATTTTGTCTGACGTAATATTTTATGGCATGAATGAGTTTAAGTAACGTGTCGTGACATGCCTCGCGTTGTCGCGAATAATGATGAGCGGGGACCCTTTCGACAAAAAGAACTTGTTACATTCAATTTGATTGTTGTTTTTTCTTTCTTTTATTGTACTTTGTGTCGAATAAAGTCATTTAATTTTTCATTTCATTTCAAGTAGCTGAAGTAGTCACCTTGTAACATATTTTCACCTTACATAATTCTCTGACGCGTATTTGAAGCGAATGTTACTCGCGCTCGCACTGTCCCAAGATGTTCCGAAATCTCATGTCTATGTGTTTGTTGCTCGATCGGGCGTTGTACGCAGATTGACTTCTGTTACTATCTGTCTTTAGTGGTATTACGTTAAGAACTCACGCCGCATCCATCCCTCGGCCACCGCGGGCGTAAATCGCGTCTTGAATTTTGTTTTAACTATTTACATACAAATCTACATTCTACAGAGGCTGCGGGATACCCGTGAATTAGCCTGAGCATTCTTATAAATGATTGACAATGTACGCTTGCAATACGCCTCATGGATAGACAACAGTACGCTGGGATGCAAGCTGTACGGCGTATTTAGGTTTGAAGAATCTTTATTTCTCAAAAGTACACAGTTCACTTACATGAGATTTCAATAACTAAAATGACTAAACGAAGCTTCTCAATACTTATAATATCTTAAATAAAGCTATTATTGAACAATGTAGTTAGAACTCATTTTAAAATTGAGTAAGGTACCTATGGTTGCTGGGCAAAGTTCTCAAGTCCGTTGGAGAAAATATTGGCCTTAATTGCATGCGTGTAAAGATTGAATTTGCTTAAGTTATACTGCATCATTCATCATTCATCATTCTCAGCCAAAGGACGTCCACTGCTGAACGTAGGCCTGCCCCACGGCTTTCCACAGAGCGACCGATCACTAGCGGTCTGCATCCAGTTTGATCTTGCGATCTTTTTAAGATCGTCTGTCTATCTTGTCGGTGGACGTCCTACGCTGCGTCTTTGGTCGAAGGGTCTCCAATCTAGAACTTTCCTGCCCAACGGCCATCAGTTCTTCGCGCTATGTGCCCTGCCCATTGCAACTTGAGCTTACTGATTCTCAAGGCTATGTCCGTTACCTTAATTCTTCTACGTATCTCCTCATTTTTGATTCGATCACGTAGAGAAACACCAAGCATAGCCCTCTCCATCGCTCGTTGTATGATTTTGAGCTTCTTTATAAGGCCCATAGTTGGAGACCATGTTTCGGATCCGTATTTCATCACTGGTAACACACATTGGTTAAAGACTTTCGTCTTTAGACACTGAGGTAGTAATACTGGTAAAACTAAAATATTATTATTATTTTGAAGCGTGTATGAAGCTCCTCCGATTTGCCGACAAAGACGCTGGACGATCTTGGCACTATGCTCGAAGACCTTGACCGAGTCTCCCAACAAGTGGGTCTTAACCCAGATAAGCCTGAAACTATTTTTGTCATGGAAACCTGCGATTTTTTATAGACGGTTTCATTTAGTCCAAATATATCTAAAAAAAATATTGCAAAAATTATCCGACCTCCGGAAAATCCGGAAAATCATATCCCATATATGGGTCGGTCGGCACGACTAATGCTCATTACTTGCATGCTTTCAGTAATGTATGGAAACATAAATAAAACACTTGTATCGCCACAAATGTGTTATTTATATATATTTCATAATAAATCTAATCAACAGTAACGTTTTATGCAGTATGGTAATTCAAAAAACATTCTTTGGGATCATCAGTTTTTTTTTTGCAAACTTTGCATTTCAGTATCTTTCCTTTATAATTAATTAGGTGACCAGTTGATCATATCTTGAATTTTCAAGATGACTTTTAGGTGAAGGACAGGGTCCACGTTTTTCACACCTTTTAAAGTTTCTAAGAGGGCTCTCGTAACAGACCTGCGAAAACCGAGGTGATCAAGTTTTCCACCATCAAGGCGATATAGTTGCCATGAACTCTGCAATGCCATATCAATACTATGACAAAATAAGGGGAAATACCATTTCTTACATAGGTATTTCTACATAGGTCTCTACAGAACCTGCATCCTCTGAAGACCTATGTAGAGACCTATGTATGTAAATCTGTTACGAGATAAAGACCGATTCACAAGAGAAAATTCACAATCAGACGAGTTTTCCCAATACATACGACGTCTTGGCAAGCATAATACGTATGCTCCACTATAGAGCAGTATTCCAATGAAACATTTGATTTCATTGGTAGTTACATTTCCTGGTTTATTTTTTTGGGAAGCACATAGATTCGTATACTCGACAATCAAGTTTCCAACTTCTTCGTCGAATAATTGTTCAAAATAATTAACAGGAGAATATAATTCGTTTTTTGGACCTTCTAGAGGTTGGAAACTAGGAAATTTGTTTGATCTATGCCGATTCCTCCATTGGTGGGTTTTGTTTTGAACAGATGTAGGACAAATTATTGAAGTATCTTGCATTGTGCTGGACGTAGATGACCGTGGCTGCTGAATTGATTCTTCGATGCGAAATCTCTTAGTCAAACTAGCCAAAGGAGTATTATCTTCACTTTCTGATTTAGAACTGATCTGATTACCGAAGTTTGCTTCGGCAGGAGCCCGTAAGATAGAACCAGGTAAGTTGTGTATGGCAATATTGACTTCTTCTCCAGAATCTACATCAGTAACAGCAGCATTTGCATTATCTGGTGGTTCAAATGTTATGTATTCTGGTACCGGTTCATCGCTATTCTCTAACTCGTTCAATATTTCGTGCAATGATAACGGGTTTGATCTGAAATAACAGAAACAAACATGTTGCCTACAAAAAAACAATACCCTGTGGTTGTGCCGACCGAACCATGTATGGGCTCATGGAATTGGTGCCTAAATAAAAGTATCAAGAATGAAACTATTACTATTTTATTTTTCATTATCAATTCAATAATCTATCTTAGTTTTTATTCAAACTTTGGTGTTTTATATGTAATAACAATACTGTAATTTATCCTCACCTTTTCGAGGACATGGCTCACACTTTCCAAATCCAATTAGTTTGATCACAAAAAGCAACTAGAAATTAACAAATTAGCTTTGATACTTGTCACCACAGTAAACAAGTAAAGACTAAAGATTCTAAAGATATTTACCAATTGCCAGAAATAATTCAAATAACGAGGGTAGATTTTTTTATTTCTCAGTTCCCATGTATGGGTCGGTAGGTTTATCTGGGTTAAAATGAACATGGAAAAGACGAAAATTATGTCGAGTTCCCTTGTTATACCCACTCCAGTTTCCATTGGGAACTCAACTTTTGAAGTTGTCGACGAGTACGTCTACCTAGGACAAGTGATCTAATTGGGTAGGTCCAACTTCGAGAAAGAGGTCAATCGACGAATCCAACTCGGCTGGGCAGCGTTCGGGAAATTACGCAAGAGTGTCTTCTCATCTCATCTACCTCAGTGTCTGAAGACGAAAGTCTTCATCCAGTGTGTGTTACCAGTGATGACATACGGATCCGAAACATGGTATCTAACTATGGGCCTCATAAAGAAGCTCAAAATCAGACAACGAGCGATGGAGAGGGCTATATGCTGGGTGTTTCTCTACGGGATCGAATCAGAAATGAGGAGATACGTAGGAGAACTAAGGTAACGGACATAGCCCTAAGAATCAGTATGCTCAAGTGGCAATGGGCCGGGCACATAGCACGACGAACTGATGGCCGTTGGGGCAGGAAAGTTCTAGATTGGAGACCCTTCGATCAAAGACGTAGCGTAGGACGTCCACCAACAAGATGGACAGACGACCTTAAAAAGATCGCAGGATCAAACTGGATGCAGATCGCTAGTGATCGGTCGCTGTGGAAAGCCGTGGGGGAGGCCTATGTTCAGCACTGGACATCCTTTGGATGATAATGATGATGATGATGATGTATGAAACTAGGCCTCCGTGGGCAGGGTACTTTACCGTCTGCGACGAGCTGCAGCCGGCGCAGCAGCCCGTGCGCGCGCAGGAAGTCGCGGAACAGCATGAAGGCGCGCTGCTTGTCGCGCAGCTGGTGCTGGTGCTGCAGCGCGGCCGAGCTGCCCAGCGACACGCGCGTACGCAGCCCACCAGCTCGGGTCTTCCATCTGAACACGTAATCAAAATTATATAATTTTACTAGTGGACCCAGCGAACTTTGCTTCGCCCGTAGCACTGTCCCGCCCCGGCCCCGTCTCGCCCAGCCTCGTAATTTTAAAAGTTAAGAAAAAAACACTATAATTGATCAGTTATCGAACGAGACAAAAATGATCAAATTAATGCAATGGTTATTTAAAAAAATGGGTTTGTGATAAAAAAAATTAGGGTTGTGGTGTATTTTTAATGCCACATTATAAAAAATAGAAACAAAAAAATTCGTCCAAAAATTAAAAAAAAAAACATATAAGGGTGAACAACCCTTATCACTTAGGGGTATTAAAAATTGAAAGTAGCCGATTCTCAGACCTACTCAATGTAGTGCCGGGGCGGTAAATAAAATCTTGTTTCTTCGATATGAGTATGCTCACAAAATTTCATGAGAATCAGTCAAGCCGTTTCGGAGGAGTACGGGAACGATCATTGTGACGCGAGAATTTTATATATAAGATAAATTACCTACTTTTTTCGACATCACTTATTGGGACCGTGCGCGATGAGCGACTCAAACTATTGGCGGACGTTGAAATGACTTTGATGAAACATTGTATGGGTAATACAATTTATTCTATTCAATTTCTTTAATCTTTAATTAACGATTTCAATAAAATATTTCATTATCCATTTATTCCATTCAATAACGTTAATAAAATAATGCACGGATACGTAAATGTTGTGCTAAACATCTAGAGAAATAGTGGCAAACATCCTACAACGTTGTTTTTTATGTAAATCAAAGTCAAAACCTACTTCGCACACAGCGAATACGTGCTAAGCGCAGGCATTGCGGAACAATAATCAGGGACAAATAACCCTAAGAAATAATAACACGTATTTGACCCTACCATCTCCATTGCTTTTGAGCTCAGCCACTACACAACGGAGGTTACGTTGTGTAGTGGCTGAGCACGCTGGGTTTGCAAGGCGTCGCCACTTCGAGGTCACCGGTCCGATTTCCGGACGGATAAATAATATGAATATTTTTTTTTGTATATTGTCTCACCGTTGTGTCTGATTGCCATAACACAAGTGCATTAGCTACTTACTTTGGGATCAGACTAATTCTCTTTTTATCTGGTATTGCTCTTCGAATATACAGGGTGTTGTTTTGGTCAGTGACATCCAACTCAGGGATGATAATATGAGTTAAGCTTATTCTAAAAATATGTCTTCTTAAAATTCTGAGCAAGTTTCATACAAGAAAACCTCTTCACAACATTCAAAAAAATTACAAAACGAATGGGAAAACTCGCACCCTAGCCCGTAGCTAGCGCTTATCTACAAAATACTACGCCGTAGCTAGTAAGCTACGAAGAGGCTACCTGGTGTTGGTAGTTTTGACTCGATTGCTGTACCGCTTTTTTTTTTTTTGAGATTTTTCTATTTCAAAAAATATTTTTTTTTTTTGGAATCAGTTTCGTTTGAACAGCCACCCCTGAGTCGCTCGTCACTGACCAAAACAACACCCTGTATTTAAGTGCACGATTATGACTTCTACTATTGTTGTGTATTGATGTGTATGATACGTTCTATAAGTGAAAACTAGATAGGCATATTAGTTTTATGTGTTCCGTTAACATTTATTATATTGCTGTTTCTTTTCCAACTGAGTAGGCGATTCTTCAAAACTAACTTAGCTCAGGCTAACTAACCTGGGAAATGTAATATTCAGCACTGTAGTAACCAAACAGCTTTCACTTCAGCTTGCTCGTCATCGGACCCGGTTGGCCACGTCGGGAACAGCTGGTCGATGATCACCTTACATGTAAATAAAAATAAACTCAAGCCCGTTACCCTACCTGGGATCCCCAACAGGTATGTCGTCGAGCATCTCCGTAGCGATATTCAACACTGTTGTATCCAACACGGCGTCTACATCGGCTTGCTCGTCCTCGGAGCCGGTGGGCCGCGTCGGGAACAGCTGGTCAACTATCACCTTACATGCACATAAGAAAAACTAAAATTTGTATCTCAAGCCTAGGGCCACTGACCTGGGATCCCCAGCAGGTATGTCGTCCAGCATCTCCGTAGCGATATTCAACACTGTCGTATCCAGCACGGCGTCTACATCGGCCTGCTCGTCCTCGGCGCCGGTGGGCCGCGTCGGGAACAGCTGGTCGATGATCGCCTTGCACGCGACGGCGTCGCGCCGCAAGTGGAACAGGAACGCAGTCTTCAGCTTGCCGCACGCGTCCGTTGTCACCATGTTCACCTGGTGATGTTGCGTACGGTTTGATTACAACAATTAACTCCTTTTATCTTTGGTAATCGAATTTTGTTATCAATCTTAAAATTCTTTTTAAATAAATGATTTATTTTAAAAAAAACGGCTAAGTGCTAGTCTGTCTCGCGAACTGAGGGTTCCGTGCCAAATTTCACTGAATTAGGTAATCCACTTACTTCCACTAAGCCAAAATACCACAATATTTTGTTTACAGCAAACATAACTTTGTGTTTCATAGTGTCAGAATGAAGAACAAAGTTATGTTAGCGGTTGTTGAAAATGTGCTATACCTCAAAAACTTAGGTTTTAGTTTCATGTATGGGAACCCCCTTAAATATCCTTGTTTATCATTTTTTGTATAAGAATCGTAAAACAGTTAACAGGATACATCTTTCCACCAAATTTCAACAGTGTGATGCTTTAGTTATAGAATAAAGTGGCTGTGACATACGGACGGACAGACAGACAGACATACAGACATACAGACTTGACGAAACTATAAGGGTTCCGTTTTTTGCCATTCGGCGGACCTTTACGGAACCTTAAAAAGGGTCTCTTTCAATCAGACATGCCATAAGACACGATGATAGGTCGAGTAAAAAGAAAACTAAGTTTTTTTTTAGCAGATTTTTTACAGTCTCATTCTCTAGTTATCAATACCAGTTATCAAAATTGTAAAAGCTTACCTCATGGGGATCGATTTCATATAAGGATAGGTTGCCGTCGTACATGTCAGAAGGGCACGGAGACCCCATGGGGCTGTCGCAAAGAGACCTAGAACAAATGACGCTATATTATTATTTGCATCGTACACAGGGTGTTAGATGAATATATGTAAAGAAATCGCCCGACTACACTCGACATGTCCCTACACATTTTCGCTGATATTAGTGAATCCGAGCTTAGAGTTCGAGAGTATAGAAGCTTGTTTTGAAGGCCCCTAGACGGAAATTGACTTGAAGTAGTCAAGTGTAGCTCGGAGTCAGAATTTCGTTGGTGATGATGAAAATGTTGTGCCCGGTAAGTAATGTACTCACGGCTGGCGCGCGGCGCTGCGGGCGCTGAGCGCCAGCACGCCGTGCCGCGCGCTGAACACGAGCGCGGCGCCGGCGCACAGCTCCGCGCCGAGCACGCGGTCGCCCTCCGCCGACACGTCGATGTACTCCACCGCGTCGTTCGACACTGTGCCTGTTCAAATTATAACATATCGTTTGAAACTAGACCTAAGACCCTTTGCACACTGCGATTTTAAGCAGCGATGCAGCATCGATGCAGTCGCAAAATGTCAACCTTTACACACTTGCGCTACTTATAGCAGTAAAGCAGTCGCCATGCTAACTCGCGTCAGCATCGATAGAGTCGCGACCCAGAAGCTGGATATGACAATTTATGAACTGTATATTGGCGACTGCATCAATGCCTTTTTTTACCAAGATATCCGCGATCATTCGCAAGACTATAATCGGATTTTTTGTAGGTTTTGGTCGGGAGCAGTAGGAGAGACCAACGTCTCATCATCCACCTCATAGAATGTTGCTTTTTTTGGGACTTTTTGTGAGATTGCCTGTATTTAGTAATTCAGCGGCTAGTCGATTGGGGTGTGAGGTCAGGCGATTTATGTGTTGATCCTTGTATCGAGCTATCTCACGCTGCGATCAGGACACCTTTAGCCGCCACTATGATCAATCTGGTGAGCCAGCCAGACTGGCAGCGCGTCCACGCCACCTACCTACCGTCCTAACGCTGCTTCCCTAGGCGACCTGGGAGCAGCTCTCCTACCACAAGACTCTTATTATATCTACGTATCTATTGTTAGGCTGGGCTAAGGCTCTAGGGACTTTATATCTTAAAGAAAGAAAGAAAATAATTTGCTTACTGCGGTGTGTATAGATAAGTATATAGTGTAAGGAAGTACAAAGATCATGTGTAATAACTTTCATGTATTGAATCATCCTACTTAGTACGAAACTGACGTCTTTCTTTTGTTTATCGTACGCCGTACCCTACATGGCGACCCTGCCATGCGCGTGTTAAGTTGATTTAAAGTGCTGAGTTGCAGTAAGATCAAGATGGACACACTATCTTTCGGCGTCTCGATCTTTCTACACGGTTCCCGTGATTTACAAAATGGGCTCCAGCAACACTAAATCGGAACGCGAAGGCGAAAAGAACCAAATGGTTTTGACTCAACTGGGGCAAACTAATGAGGCGAGCATAGCGCAACTCAATTTTCATGCATCTTCATCCACCATCATATTGGCCGTAATTTTGCTGCTGATGGTCTTAGTGGTGCTGTATGGGATCTACAAACTACATTATCAGCGCCATAAACGAGTTGTTAGAAGAGAAATTGAGAACCACGTGATGTTTCGGCGATCTTGGCGTAACTTCGGGCGGAGTGCTGAAAGAGCACCTCAGGCGCAAAAGAAGAAAACCTGTGAAACTTGTGAAGTGTGACGTGTTCCTCCTTTCCCCTTCAAGTCAAGTGAAAGTGGTCCCCCATTATTTCATCCACGTATACTACACCATAGTGGGTATGTAATCTTAAAATAATAATTGTGTAAGGCAAATTTAATTATCTCATTTAATCAATTAGCAATTTAATTATTAAGCATATTTTTAATTTTATTATTAATACTTGTATGTAATGTTTGAGGAACTAGATTTAATTTACAGTGACATTAAAGGTCCTAAAGAAAATCTCATTAAATTAAATAAAAATAGACGAACAGAAAAGATATTAAATGACAAATTAAATCTAGCTACTTTGTTGTATAGTAGATATCATTCATGTGCTGACGATTTAGATAGTGAAATACGAAAAAAGGAACTTATGAAAATAATGATATAATATATAGCAAAGAAATTTGTATTAGAATAGAGTCTTTGTATTCCAAAATTGAAGAGTTTTGTAATAGTTATATTGAAAAGCTAAGCACCATGTCGAATTTCGATTTAAAAACCGCGGTGGCGCTTTTGCCTGAAATCTGAAATGAATGGAATGGGAAATAAGGAGGAAGTCACTAAAAAACTTATTGATGCAATCGAGTTATATAATTTAATGTTAAATGCAGATGGTAAGTGCACTTTAATAAATTTCATTTTGAAGACGCGGTTGTCTGAAAGTGCGAAACTTCGTTTGCCATCATCTTACACTTCTTGCGAGCTACTTTTGTCTGATATGAAAAAACATTTACTGACTCAGATGTCAAGTACAGCTATTCATACTCAATTAATAAAATAAAATCAAAACACTAGTACTATTGAGGACTATGGTAAACGATTGGAGAGTTTGTTTGTCAATCTCACTATTTCACAGGCCGATGGCAACAGTGCGTCATACGAGGTATTAAGGCCGATTAATGAAAAGTTAGCTATCAAAAGTTTTATAGATGGGTTAAGAAACGCGAATTTGAGAGTAATATTAGCGGCGCGTAATTATTCTTCATTAAAAGATGTCATTCGAGCAGCCAAAGATGAAGAGTTGTCGTCATATTGTTCCCGATCACAATCGGAAGGAACTATATTTAGTGGGCAGCATCAACGCAAAACAGGTAACTTTAGCAGGACATTTAGGGGTGGCCGCAGAGGCTTCTCGGGACGACAAGGATTCCGAGGCGGTCGAGGTGCAGGCAGCGGTCAATATCAGCCGCGCCAACAGCATCAGAACCCCGGGACGTCCCGCCAGATGAGTTATGGCCGCGGGCGAAACTTCCATCGAGGCTCCACTCAAGGTATGCGTTGGTCCAATAATAATACCTATCGCGGAAACCAAACAAGGCAAATTCATTTAATGAACACTAATAATGACTGCCAGTCTAGCAATGTGCTACAACCCCGCAGAATGTTTCTGAAAACGATTTTTTTCGAGCATAACAACTGCATATTTTCTTGTAATAATAGCAACTATGTAGAATTCAATGTTGATAACGTCAGTAAACAAGTGCGAGTCGGACTCGCGCACTGAGGGTTCCGTGCCAACTTTAACTGGATTAGGGAATCCATTTACTTCTACTTAGTAAAATACCACAATATTTTGTTGACTACAAATATAACTTTGTTTTTCATAGTGTTTGTATGAAGTACAAAGTTATGTTTGCGGTTGTTGAAAATGTGCTATATCTCAAAAACTACTGGTTCGATCCCGTCCGAACCAATTTTCGTTGAAAGTATTTAAAAAGATCTACATTATATATTTTTTTCAAAATTAACACTTGCTTGGTTTAGAAATTAGATGGGGGGGGGGGACGCCCATTTTACCACTTTGGAAGCGTCTAGCTATGAAACGTTTGACTTTAAAAGAAAATGGTTTTAGGAACCTCTATGTCATTTTAAAAGACCTATCTATAGACACCCCACACGTATAGGTTTGACAAAAAAATATATTTTTGGTTTTAGTTTCATGTATGAGAGCCCCCCCTTAACTGTCATTATTTTTCAATTTTTTTATGAGAATCGGTAAGCGGTTAACAAGATACATCTTCCTACCAAATTTCAATTGTGTAATGCTTATAGTTACGGAATAAAATGGGTGTGACATACGGACGGACAGACAGACAGACAGACAGACAGACAGACTTGACGAAACTATAAGGGTTCTGTTTTTTGCCATTCGGCTACGGAACCCTAAAAATGGCTCATAGATACAGGCGCATCCTTATCCGCAGTGAAATATGAGACGGTTGTTGCGCTGCGAGTTCCGATCATTAGGCAGAACCATAGAAAAAATGAATAAGGTTAGAATGGGTTTGATCGATCGTTTTTATGGGAACCTCTGTCGCCGGTGGGAGTAACCGCGCTGTTGCTGCAGTGTTTCAAGTGCCAATCAAAGAATCAACGCATCTATATTACAAACCAATCACAATTTCCGCTAGGAGCTCTGTGATTGGTGTCATTAGTACTTGAAACCAACTACCAATCACAGAGCTGCTAGCGGTGAAACCACCAATCCTCATTCAGACACGTTCGTTCTTTTATGTCAAAATACTAGTGATGTGGTAAAAGTCGACTATTTCGGTTGATAAATTCAATTACCAGTGTAATGTTGATTCTCAATATGAATCAACATGTAGGATTTAAGTTTGAAATATAGTAACTAATACCCATTAACATTAGAGTCGTATCTAAAAATAATTTTATTAGTAGAATTCAATCATTCCATGTATAAAAAATAAGTAATATTTCTTATATAAGACATAATATAGATTCCAATGTAAAGAAATGGTAAGAAAAGTGTTTAAAGGTATTTGCATGGTCTACATTATTCAGGTATTATATCGTACAATGATATTTATTCATTCATTTTCTTATCTAATATGTACTATAAAGCTGAAGAGTTTGTATTATTGTATTTTTTGTATGTTAAACGCGCTAATCTCAGGAACAACTGGACAAATTAAAAAAATATTTTTGGATGGGATGTCTTATTTATCGAGAAAGACTTTAGGCCAACACTTCACGCTGGGACGGGAGGGGAGGGAGCAAACTCAAAACAATATGTACATTATAGTAACATAAACAGACTTAAAACAATACTACGCAAACTTTTTCATTTTAAATTCTTTTATTTTTGGAAAATAGTTAAGATTACAATTTAAAAATTTTTTTAACACTCACAGTGTCATATTTTTTATTCATAAAGATGAATTAAGAAACCAAAAATTTGCGCACGGGCGGGACTCGGACCAGCAACATTCCGGCTAACCGGGCCTAACGCTCTACCAATCGAGCTACCGTGGTGTCTGTCCGACCTTGCGAAATTTGTGGTCTCTCATGGATACGTCATTACGCATGACGTTTAGCGCCATCTACCCGCCTTGTATATGCAACAGTAGGTAAAGTATGATAAATATGACTTAAGTTAGTATGGTGGTTGAGTTTAAGAAATGTACAACTGCATGATACAATAGTTAACCTTGCAGTGTTTTTGTTCGCATTTTAATCACGTCACCAAAGGAGCGTTGTAGAGGTTTGTAAAATTCCAAAATTATATGCAAACTAACAATAAGTGTATATGTAGGTACTGACTTCAAATAACTGGCTTACAAAAGTATTTCATCAGTTTTAACCCCATAGTATACTATCAAGATTCAATCATTTCTAAAGAAATTTTCTTTTTGATGGTGTAAGAAAATATGAACCGATACTAGCTAACCAACTTAACGTACATTTTGAAGCACGGAGATGCTCGTGGTAAACCTCGAGCACATATATGGTGTCACTTATGGACATGTTTCCGAAATAAATACATTTTATTTTATTTATTTATTTATTAAACTGTGGGTTTATTAAATTGTCGTACCCTATTTTACAAATAAATAGATCAACCGATAAATTATAATTGAAATTAATAACAACGAAAGGACATTATGTTGTGAATTAAGCAGTGCGTTTTTGCCGAGTTATATTTTTATTGCAGGAATACGTTATTTTGGTTGCACGAATAAGAATATAATAAAGTTTTTGCAAATAGCTCCAGTAGATCCTGAGATAAGCGCGTTCCAATATACAAACTCTTCAGCTTTATTATATTTAAAAAAAATATAAACATTACTTATTTTAACAAATAATTATTGTTAATCTCTTAATACATCAGTAGGGATATTACCATTTATCGATATTTTTACTGTGCTGTGAGTTACATCCCTAGTGATGCGTATACAAGCGAACCAAGCAAATTGGACGCGATACATTGCGTAGTAAGATAGCAGATTTGTTAGATATATGCGTGAACTGTCATCAATGTATATTTTTTTTAAACTTAATGCAACGAATCCGCTGTCATTTGTAATATCATAATTTAGAAGTGATTTTTTGCAAATAATGTCGAAATAACTACATTTTATTACTCTCCGGTGAAAAGATACACTTCCTCTCTCATTTTGTATGACCTGGCTTCACGGTCTGCAAGTAATTATAGCACAAGACGGCATTTTTGACAAAAAATAACGCAACGCTCTCGTCACGCGACTGAAGGAGCTATGGCTCCAATGCAGGCATATGCCTACAATATTAGCACGCTGCTGCACTGACCGAGGCCATTCTAACCTTATTCATTTTTTCTATGGGCAGAACATACGCATAAAAGGAATCGGCGGACATTTGGACACTGAGGGTTATGTTTACATTAACCTGTCTACAAATGGAATGGAATTTAGACACAAGTTTTATGTTCTTAGAAATCTGACATGCTTGCATGATGGAATAATTGGACAAGATTTTTTACAACAATATAATTGCATAGTTAATTATGAAGAAAATAATATGACTTTGTCGTGTTTGGACACGAATACAAAGTTAACCTTGCCTTTAGGGTTAGGTAAGATTCATGGGAATAACTTTATAACAGTCCCTCCCCGTTGTGAGAAAATATTTTATATCAATACATGTATGATTGAAGTGTGTTTGATACGTTCGAAAGAGTTATGCAAAGGTGTTTATTTGGCAGGAGGCATTTGTAAGGCAGTGAATGGTAAAATACCCATACAAATTTTAAACTCGCGCGATGATGAGATTAGCTTGAGTTATTTTAATCCTGATTATGAGAGTTTGAGTAATTATAATATTTGTACGTATGAAAGAGATGATAATGTCAACAGCGAGAGAGTGCATAAAATGTTTTCCTTGTTGCATTTTTCACATCTAAATTTAGAGGAACGGCGTTCGATTCAAAATATTTGTGCGAAATTTTGTGACATATTTTACCTGCCCGGAGATAAGTTAACAGTAAGCAACATTTATGAACCAGAAATCAAATTAAAGCCAAATGTTTCACCATCTTACATAAAGCCTTATAGATTACCTCGTTCACAACGAGAAGAAATTTCAAATCAAGTATCTAAATTATTGACAGAAAATATTATCGAGCCATCTTGCAGCGCATGGTCCAGCCCTGTGTTATTGGTTCCGAAAAAAACAGATGACAATACTAAGAAGTGGCGTTTAGTCGTTGATTACCGCAAATTAAACGAAAGAATCGTTGATGATAACTTTCCGTTACCTAACATAGCAGATATTTTAGATTCTCTATCAGGCTCTATGTACTTTACCCACCTAGATTTAAATCAATCATATTATCAATTAAATTTAAAATCCGACAGTAGAGAGTACACAGCTTTCATAGATAAATATAAGATAATACGTTTATATTACAAACTGATGCGTCAGGCTTTGCCATAGGAGCAGTTTTAAACAACAGCGATCGTAGGCCAGTGGCATTTGCAAGTAGAAGCTTAAATAAGGCCGAGAAACATTACCCCACAATAGAAAAAGAGTTATTGGCAATCACATGGGCGGTAAAATATTTCAGACCTTATCTTTACGGTAAAAAGTTCATAGTAGAGACAGACCATAAACCCTTAATTTATTGATTCAATATGACAAATCTTTCAAGTATGTGTATGAAATTTAGACTGATATTGGACGAGTATGATTTTGATGTGATTTATGTGAAAGGAAAGGACAATGTAGCAGCAGATGCATTGTCCAGAATGCGTATAAGTAGTGAAGAGTTGAAAGGAATGCATGAAAATATTATATCGGTAATGACAAGAGCGCAGAGAAAGAAATTGAGCGACATGGATATGAAATCGGATACTATTTTGGAAAGTAACACTCCTGACGATAATTGGACTGATCACCCAAGAGTTGTCGAGTTGGTAACTCCAACATGTAACTTTTGTGTGTTGGCATAATTGTAATTACTTTAGTATTGTTGTGTTGGTATCACTGTATTAGCAACTTAACTCGTCAACTGGATGTGGTTCCGAATATACGCACTTTTCCTCACGGACCTCTTTAATTTACCGGCCCCTATAGAAACAGTAATATTTTCCACTTTTAAACATGGTCCTACAAATGGTGAGGTACCGCGAGTGAATATAAAAGTGAAGATCGTTGTGCAGGACAGTTTTTACGTCACCCGGACTGATTACAATCTCCACGTGCTGTCACCGTGTGAGTGATTATCAAGAAGAACGTCGACAACTGAAGCCGCCAATCGCTATATCGTGGATCATCCATCAGTTGCTAGTCTACAGCGAAAATCAAGAAATCCTCATTTTCATGGATATTTTCGCATTCCTATGAAAGAAGAACTCAGCGGAAGTTACATTTTTGCCGCGAAGTTGAAGTTCTCGCTACTCGCCGCTAGGTGTCGCGACGTCAACCTTAGCGCTGCTTGCAGCAGTTGCCGGCCTTGCAGGAAGTCAACATATATTCTGTGGTTTTGGTTCGGCTACTCTCCGCAATGGCGCTACACGTCAAGAAAACTTAATTTTGCCGCCTGTTCCGTTCTGTCAAGAGGGTTCCGCTGCTCGCCGCTTCGCGGAGCTTGTGTGCGGTGACATTGCGCGATTGGTGGAATTTTGCCGCGCATGAACACCATTGGCCGTAAACAACGTCTGCGGAGGCGCCACTGTATCTACCCAGCTTGACATCTTGCGTGTGTGTGTGTACCACCACGCCACCAGTAAGGAAACACGCCATTTTGGAAACTTACTTTGAAGTCATTTCGTGTTACCTTTGGTATATTATTGTGACGTGTTCAGTGCTAGTTTTATTAGTCACTACTCCTGTGGTTGGAATTGGCAACAACATTAATAATGTAACAGAACGAGTAAATGTTAAACTTCAGTCTCTTACAAATAACTTTGCAATCTCTGCTACATGTTTTGTTTTAGACAGTATCACCTCAAAACTACCTCAAAGAAAAATTTCTCTGGACAATCTCATTCTCCCACCAAATAGTTAACTGGCCGATAAAGACTTTAACGTGCCAAGTGTAATACATGTACTTATAGGCGCCGACTTGTTTTTCCAGGTGTTGCTGCCATCTGAATCTCCACCCAGTCTCCATGAGCTGGCACAGGAGGGGGCCAGCACTAATGTTTCAGCGGTACCAGTACTTCGCACTCAATTTGGTTATGTAATTGCTGGGTCTTTGCCAGCCTATCAAGGATCACAACAAGTAACTTCTTTATTTTGTAAAGCTTGTGACAATACTTTAAATGACAATTTAACTGAATTTTTTAAAACAGAAAGTATACCTGAATATTATCCTGAATTGCTACCCGAGCATGATGCTTGTGAAAAAATATTTAAAGATACAGTAATTTTAGATACTCAAAACAATAAGTTTGAAGTCAATTTGCCTCTTAAGTTGCCATTAGAAACTATTAATCAAAATCTAGGTAGCTCATTTAATTTGGCACTGAAGAGATTTTTTAACTTAGAAAACAGACTTCAGAAAAATGATTTAGTCTATCAGCTTTATAAACAATTCATTCATGATTATGTCGAACAAGGTCATGGTACAATCATAGATATCAGCCAATACGACCTTGATGCAGATCCTGTTTATTTTTTGCCACACCATCCTGTACTCAGGTTTGATAAGAAGACTACTAAGTGTAGAGTTGTTTTTGATGGTTCCATGAAAACTAATAAAAAAGTTTCATTAAATGACATGTTATTGAATGGGCCTGTAGTTCAAAACGAATTATTAGACATTTTGTTACTGTTCAGACTTGATGAATATATTTTCATAACAGATATTAAAAGTATGTTCAGGCAAATTTCATTAAATCCTTTGCACAGGGGACTTCAAAATATTCTGTGGAGGGACAATGCTGCCGATAATATTCAATGTATTCAGTTAAATACTGTGTCATATGGTCTTAAAAGTTCACATTTTTGGCTACACACTGCCTTAAAGAGCTAGCTTTTTTATATAAAGAGGAGTTTCCTCTAGCTGCTTTTATTATTGATAAGTCAGTCTATGTTGATGATGCTCTTGTGTCACAGAGCACTCCAGAACTTTTATTACAATCAAAACAACAACTTTGTGACCTCCTCCACAAAGGCGGGTTTCAATTACACAATTGGTTTTCGAATTGCCCAGAATTATTAAATGAAATTCCTAAGTCACAGCAACATTTTGATGATATTGAATTGCAGGGTGATAATACTTTCTTAAAAACTTTAGGTATTCATTATAACATGAACACTGACTCATTCATACTTGCGTGCCCTAACAATGATGATGTCATGCCTGATACTAAGCGTGAAATATTAAGCTTTATTGGAAAATTTTATGATCCACTTGGTCTTGCTGCCCAGTGGTGTTAAAAGCTAAAGTTATTATGCAACAGCTATGGCTGGCTCACATTTCATGGGATGAGCAGCCACCTGAGCGCTTGCTAAATGCTTGGGAAGATTTTTACTACAGCTTGCGCATTATGCCGCCAATACAAATACCGCGTTATGTGAATTTAAAAAATGCACGCTCAATTGAACTAGTAGGTTTTTCTGACGCCTCGAGTTCCACTGCTTATGGCTGTTGTGTTTATTTGCGTGTCGCTGATATAAACGGTACTGTAAAAGTTTCTTTATTATGTTCCAAGTCACGTGTAAATCCTCTTGGACAGAATTTAACTGTCCCAAGACTCGAACTTAATGCAGCAGTGCTTCTTGCTAAGTTAATATCCAGAGTTTATAACACTTTACAACTTAAACTGAAAATTGATAAAGTGATTTTACATTCCGATTCTCAAATTGTTTTGGCTTGGATTAATACTAATATAAACACATTAAATGTTTATGTGGCTAACAGAGTGAAAGTTATACTTCAGCTTACACAGTCCTATACTTGGTCGTATATAGGTACAGAGAATAATCCTGCAGATTGCTTGAGCAGAGGCATCCTGCCACATGAGTTGCAGAACCACGCTCTGTGGTGGTCTGGCCCTAAGGATCTTCAAAACAGTGAGTATAAGATAGACATTTTATCAGATATAAACAAAATGAAACGTGTCTTAGCCTATGTACTGAGGTTTGCTAGAAACTCAAAGTCTAAAGTCAATAAAAACAAATTAAATTATCTAACTAGCAGAGAACTAGATGAATCTCTATTGCTAATTGTTAAGTATGAGCAGCAAAAATATTTACAAGATACTATAAATGATTTAAAATGTAATAACAACACAAAAGGTACTTTGAAACAATTGTGTCCTTTTATTGATGCAAATGGTTTAGTAAGAGTAGGTGGGCGGTTAGAAAATGCGTCTATACCATTTGCCCAGAAGCATCAAGTTATTTTGCCTAGGCAATCTCGGATCACACATCTATTAATTCAAAGTAAACACATAAAAAACCTGCATGCAGGTCAGAGACTCGTACTCTCTGCAATTAACCAAAAGTTTTGGATAATACATGGTATAAAAGAAGTAAAGAAAGTCATATATAAATGCATTGTGTGTGTTAGATTAAAAGCTAATACGGTGGAACAGCTCATGGAGCTTTACCTCACGATAGGGTGAATATGAGCAGGCCTTTCCAGAAGATAGGTTTAGATTTTGCTGGACCGATAATGATAAAGCAAAGTAGGATCAGAAAAGCTCTAGAAACTAAAGCTTATGTATGTGTGTTTGTATGTTTTGCTACCAAAGCCATTCACCTCGAGCTAGCTTCTGATTTGCGAACGGTAACTTTTCTTGCTTGCCTCAAAAGGTTCATTTCACGCAGGGGCCTCCCAACTGATATTTATAGTGACAATGCTTCAACATTTAAAAGTGCTAACAGCCAATTAAATGAACTTCATAGGTTACAAAATTCTAAAGTTCATCAGGGGGAAGTTTATGACTTTTCAAGTCAGAAAGGAATTAAATTTCATTTTTTGCCATGCTATAGCCCTATATTTGCTGGATTAGCAGAAGCTGGTGTGAAAAGCATGAAATTCCACTTGAAGAGAGTAGTACAGAAACGTTTGCTTACTTATG
Source organism: Pyrausta purpuralis (assembly GCA_963924145.1). Taxonomy (NCBI): domain Eukaryota; kingdom Metazoa; phylum Arthropoda; class Insecta; order Lepidoptera; family Crambidae; genus Pyrausta; species Pyrausta purpuralis. The sequence continues at coordinate 10,921 of CAWUPE010001205.1, read as the reverse complement.
AAGAAATGAATACTGTATTATGCCAAATTGAAGCTATTTTAAATAGTAGGCCAATAATGCCATTGTCAAATGATGTAAATGATTTTGCATGTCTCACTCCTGGTCACTTTCTCATTGGAGCTGCTTTAAATACTTACCCTGAACAAGATGTGCAAGATCAGACAAATAAATTACAATTTTGGAAAGTTTGTACTCAAATAAAATTTTCATTTTGGAAAGTTTGGCATAAAAATTACTTAAATATTTTGCAAACACGTAACAAGTGGACAAATGTACACCCTAATGTAAAAGTAGGTTCCCTAGTTATTCTAAAACAGGATAATACTAGTCCAATGTTTTGGCCTTTGGCTAGAATTGTCAATGTGTTTCCAGGTTCTGATAATAAAGTGAGAGTTGTTAAAGTACAAACAGCAAATGGTAAAAAACACAAACGCTCAATTGTAAAAATATGCCTATTACCTGTAGAATAAATTAAACATTAATTTTACGTATTAAGTTGTATTTAACAAAAATATATTTACTTCATTGTTTAATATTAATACCTTAAAAATACATTGTTATTGTGTTCATAGGTAAACAATACTATGCCATAATAGTCTTAACTAAAAGTTATTAAGTTTTCTTGAATAAAATAAGAGTGTAAAAGTGTATTGATAATTAGTACATAATATTAACAATGTTTTTCATACTCATTTATAAAACAATATTAAGAGTTAATTGCATACTCTGTCCGCAATAGTAAACACTTGCATTAACTATTAAAATAAAAGTTTGAGGTGACTTAGAAATTTGTAAAATATGTTTGAAGAAAATAATTTGTTTAACTGATTACATAACTTTATCATCTTTTAAAACGCAGACAGGCAGTATGTTGGTAACTCCAACATGTAACTTTTGTGTGTTGGCATAATTGTAATTACTTTAGTATTATTGTGTTGGTATCACTGTATTAGCAACTTAACTCGTCAACTGGATGTGGTTCCGAATATACGCACTTTTCCTCACGGACCTCTTTAATTTACCAGCCCCTATAGAAACAGTAATCTTTTCCACTTTTAAACAATTAGGCTTCCAAAACAATATACCGAATTTCTATTTCTGAAAGAAAATGAATGGGATAAAATAAAAAAAATACGTAACATATGAGTCTCAATATTTTGCATATATAAAATCAAAGGATTTAATTTGTGTAAAACCAATTTCTCAATCGCAATGTACACGAGGTGTCTTTGTGAGGGAGTTGAGTCAATTTTGCACAAAATTAAATATTAATAACGTATATTTTGTACTAAATGAAAATTATAAGGTGTTAATGAAAAAGATAAGTCATTTAATAAAGCAATCTCCTCAATGGACCGGTCCACGTTTGCATATTGTACGAGGAGTTAAAAAGGTTATAGATAAAGACACCATACGAGTTATATAATTAAAATTAATAATTAAAATTTAAAAATTCATGAATACTATAGAAACAATGTCCATTTTACCCATAAAATTAATATTCCTGTCGGAATAGAAGGACAAGTAAAAGCTGTCAAACGAAACCGATATAAGATGTCAGTAACTAACATAAGTAAGTAACATTTGTAGCTTTAAATGAGATAACCTTTCGATCAGGTGATTTATAACAATGTTCCTAAGTTAAATATAGTAGTTTACTGCATGATAAACAGTCGACAAAAAATATTGAACATGCAGCTTTAGTGTAAAACTAAATGTTATTTCATTGTATAAAATATTCGTATATACATTCCCTGTGTTATTCTGTCTTTACTTTTTACGTAAATTAAAGTTTGTAGAATAGAATAATCAAACTGCGTACTTTAAATTTGAAGCGCATCTATACTAATATTATAAAGCTGAAGAGTTTGTTTGTTTGAACCTGCTAATCTCAGAAACTACTGGCCCGATTTGAAAAAATATTTTTACGTTGGATAGTCCATTTATCGAGGAAGGTTTTAGGCTATATAACATAAAGATACGACTCTTAAGACCACAGCAGCAATGAAAAATGTTGCGAAAACGGGAGAAAGATATTCCTTTTGAGAGCTTCCGCTGCGTACGCTGCGGAAACCGCTTAAGTTACACAAAAATCATGTATGACAGGATTGTTCAGCATCAAGAGTTCTATAATAAAGTCTGCGACAGCATATGTCTATCTTTTATGGTTGACTTTCTACAACCTTTTTTATGTTAATAAATTTGTAAAAAATATCTTAGGAGCTATCACAGTTTTAACATAACTCCGCACCAAAATAATGTTTGCAGCTTAAGTACAACGTGCGCTTGCGCTAATTGCTATGGTTGCTGGCTTCTTAGTTACAATAAAACTGCGTATGTTTTGCGTTAAAATATTTTACTATTTTTATTCGAACATTATTTTCGAAGGTGTTTTATACACACGGGTATTGATTCTTATCAAAATAAATACATTCATCATCACGAGCATTTCATTTTGAACAAAGTTCACATCATTTGATTTCAATAAATATCTTAGAAGCTATCACAGTTTTGAAATAACTCCACATCAAAATAATACTCGCAGCTTAAGTACTTACAACGCGAGCTTGCGCTAAGTATGGTTGGTGGCTTCTCACTTACAATAAATTTGTGTTTTGCGTTGAAATATTTTCCTTATACATTCCTATTAGATTAATTTAGTCGGCTCCCTACGGAACGGTTGTCCCGCGCAACTGCTTTTTTTGCGTTACTTCAAGTGATTTCAGCGCGTAATACATAGTTTTCCTTTCGCTACTGAGTAGTAAATACTTGAGCTCATTATTTTGATTGCAGATATTTTCTATTAGGTAGATTCAGTATAATACTTTTGGTTAAAATTCTTTCTTCAGATTTATGCAGGTTAAAGTTTTCTTTTCGCCACTGAGTAGGTTTTAATTTTGAATGCATCTATTAATTATTAAGTTTAACAGATTTAGTAGATAATTACTTTTGTTATTCTTTCTTCTGATTTATGCAGGTATAAGTAACTGCGATAGCTCATCTCAGCATATAATAAAAAAAAAACTTGACTTAGTAATAAGTACCATTTAAAGTAGGTAGGTAGGTAGGTATTAAATCTAAATATGCATTTATAATTTGATTTTGTAGTAGGTAATTTGATTTGATATTGTTTTTCTTATTCTCTGTAAAGTGATTGATTACATTAGGTTAATGCATAATTAATAGGTTGGTTGACTTAATTTATATTTACTAATCTTAATGCAAAATTTGATTTCATTGTAATTGGGTATTGTTTTGTTGTTTGACGTTTTTGGACATTTTTTATGCCAAAATTGTTAAGTATTGTTTATCTACTCACCATTTTTAGGGTTCCGTAGCCGAATGGCAAAAAACGGAACCTGCTGTAACTATAAGCATCACACTGTTGAAATTTGGTAGGAGTATGTATCCAGTTAACCGCTTTACGATTCTCATATAAAAAATAAAAAATAATGACATTTAAGTGGGGGCTCCCATACATGAAACTAAAACAAAAAAAAAAATGTTAAACCTATACGTGTGGGGTGTCTATGGATAGGGCTTTTAAAATGACATAGATGTTCTAAAAACCATTTTGTTTTAAAGTCTAACGTTTCATAGCTACACGCTTCCAAAGTGATAAAATGGGCGTCCCCCCCTCCCCCATCTAACTTCTAAACTAAGCGAGTGTAAATTTTGAAAAAATATATAATGTAGATCTTAACAAATACTTTCAACGAAAGTTAGTTTGGACGGGATTTAACGAGAAGTTTTTGAGATATAGCACATTTTCAACAATCGCAAACATAACTTTGTACTTCATACAAACACTATGAAAAACAAAGTTATATTTGCTGTCAACAAAATATTGTGGTATTTTACTAAGTGGAAGTAAGTGGATTTCCTAATTCAGTTAAAGTGGGCACGGAACCCTCAGTGCGCGAGTCCGACTCGCACTTGGCAGTTTTTAAATTACCTACCAAATTATGTTTTTAATAAAAAAGTACCTACTGAATTAATTAGTAGAATGACTAGAAAAAGGACTCAGCTTTCTCGGCAGTCTGCCACGTCATAACGTCCATCCGTCTTAAACTGAATTCAATTATTTGAGATATTGCTGCAACATATTCGCGGTACATCTTATTTGTAAAATAATTAGCCTAAATAATTAAAAAATCTACCCAAAGTCACTATTCCACGCGGACGAAGTCGCGGGCACAGCTAGTTGGTAAACATAAGTCGTATATTAAGAGGCTTCGATTTGGACTAATTTACCTGTTGCATGATTATTTTTTGGGTTTTTCCGCTGTAATGAACAACAATCAATCACCGATCAAGTCACCATGCTTCAACATAAATATTTCTTCAAAATATACACAATTTCAAAAATCAAATGAGAGAAATTTTCAGCGAGCTTCTATAAGGCTTCCGAACTGACTGACAGCTGCTAAAAACGGTTCCGCTACTTCGCATCTCCCATCTCTATTTATCACACAGTTTGCTGCTAGTGACATCTCGCTTTTGTCGTTCTATGCCAAAGGGATAATAATTTTATGGTATGTACTCACTGGAGACGAGCGCGAGGTAGTTGGGCGTATACAGCAGCGCATGCGAGCCGAGCGGCAGGAAGCGCGGCACGCCCACCGCCTCGCCCCAGCTTCGCAGCGACACCAGCGACGTCACGCGCGGGCGCTCGCCGGGTCCTCCACGGACACGTGCGCTGAAACACACCGGATATGTATTGTGAGGTTTGTAACAAATGCCGGAAAGTACCACTCTAAACAAAGATTTTTATAAATCCGCCAATAACACACGTACAGATCGCATGCTGCGGTGGTACAGTCGCCATCAGATATATTGGAGCAGACAAAGTGACCAAATACTTCTGAACAGATTAATATGTCAATAAGTTCGATACACTACAAGTTACCATTTATAACAGAACATTCATTACTTCATTTATATCTGAGCAGAAGCTTGTCAATAACTTCTATACACACAACTAACCAATAATATCTGAACACTCATAACGTCAAATGTATCTACGCAGTCGGTCTTAGTCTTAGTCTTGATTGGGACACTTTTTAATAATATTTTATTTTATTTTATTTTTACTTGTTGGAAAACAAACAGCAATATAATACATGTATATGATTACGGGAGATATAAAACTAATATGCCTATCTAGTTTTCACTTATAGAACTTATCGTACACATCAATATACAACAATAGACAGAAGACGATAATCGTGCCATTAAATATGTTCGAAGAACAATACCAGATAAAAAGAGAAAAAAGCAGAGGTCATACCAAACTTGATAGGTTAATAATGTGTATTCAAAAAAAAGAAGAGTTAATATATTTCTTAAAATGATTTGGTCTCACAGTAAATAAGTCTATATGTTGAGTATAATTTTTGTTAAAGTTAGTAGCCACTCTGTTAAAGAAAAAGTGTTTTCTATAATTTGTGATCGGTGGCGGTTCAACTTGGAGGGTTATATAATTTCTTCTAAGATTAGTACGAAATGGAATCTGAATCTTAATCTTTGAGAGAAGTTCACTGGAATCATGCATACCTAAAGCTAAATTATGAAGATAAGTCAGGTCAGCTGCTTCTCTTCTCAGAGAAAGAGGTAGCATATGGTGATGTCTGCAATTACCGGAGGAGGCGGTAACTGGAGTCGGCTTTTATTCTAAGTTTGTAGTTAAGGAATCTTAAAAATTTGCGCTGTTTTTTTTTCAATTTTATCAATATAAATATTGTACTGCGGATTCCATGCTTGGCTTGCATACTCCAGTTGACTCCTTACCAAAGAGCAGTAAAAGATTTTTAATGACTTAGCCATTGTGAAATTTTTGGCAACCCTTATTACAAAACCAAGTGTTTTCATGGCTTTAGAAGTTATATGGTCCACATGTTTATCGAAGAGCAGTTTATCAT
>CAWUPE010001204.1:0-22624 GCA_963924145.1 Pyrausta purpuralis | reverse complement strand
ATATTGCAAAAGATTACCTACTAGAATAGCGGAACGTGCGCACAAACACTTCCGTGAGCAAATTTGATCGTAAAGTATGCTAAAAGATGATCAATTTGGACAGAAATGACAAACTAAAACCTTTCAAACTGAGCTTTAAAACGACACATATACAGTGTCTAAAGTAGTTAAAAACGCTAAAATTATTGCAAACAGAATCTATATTGCGATGTTTTTGCAGTGCATCAGTTTCGATCTACACAAACAAGGTGTCTACGCAACGGGCTCGACGCGTCGGTCAATAAAAAGTCGGTTACTATCAAGACAAAATATTTCACGGTAACGGAAAAAGTGTAAAATTCAACTAACTTTGTATAGGATGTATCTTTTAAAACATCGCATAAGAGTAACTACTAGAATAGCGGAGCGTGCGTAGAACCACTTCGGTAAGCTAATAAAAAAGAAAAGTATGCTTAAAGATGATCGATTTGAACAGAAAAAACAAACTAAAACATTTCAAACAGAGCTCAAAACGACAAATATTCAGTGTTTAAAGTAGGTGAAAATGCTAAAATTGTTTGAAACAGAATCCATATTGCGATGTTTCTAAAATGCTACAGGTCCGATTAACATAAACGAGGTGTCTACGCAACGGCATCGACGCGACGGTAAATATAAAGTAGGTTAATATCAAGTTAAAATATTTCACGGTAACCGAAAAAGTGTAAAATTCGACTAACTTTGTATGGCATGTATCTTTTAAAATATTGCAAAATAGAACCAACTTGAATAGCGGAACGTGCGCAGAACCACTTCAGTGAGCTAATAAAAACCAAAAACATGCTAAAAGATGATCGATTTGAACAGAAACGACAAACTAAAACATTTCAAACTGAGCTTTAAAACGACAAATATTCTGTGTCTAAAGTGGGTGAAAACGCTAAAATTATTGCAAACAGAATCCATATTGCGATGTTTTGGAAGTGCAACAAGTCTGATCTACACAAACGAGGTGTCAACGCAACGGCCTCGACGCGACGGTCAATATAAAGTCGGTTAATATCAAGACAAAATATTTCACGGTGACTGGAAAACTGTAAAATTCGACTAACATTGTATGAGACGTATCTTTTTTAATAACGCAGGAGAGTACCAACTAGAACAGCGAAGTGTGCGCAAAAACACTCCGGTGAGCTAATACGAGGGTCAAACTGAAAGTTCTTAGAACTGGCCACTTATAAACAATATAATAAAAAAAATATTCTAAAATTTGAAAATAGAACTCTTTGCCAATATTACTGAGTATATATTTCATTCATTTGTCATTTGTTTTACGATTTGGCGGCAAATTGAAAATTGTCTGTGTCACGTCAACATGAATTTAACACGAGAAAATTTTCGTGCAATGATTTTTTATGACTTTCGATGTCATTTAAGTCAACAAGAAAGTTATGATAGACTACGATTGGCCTTTCACTATGAAGCCCCATCTCGTGCGACTGTTTACAACTGGTTTAATGAGTTTAAACGTGGTCGCACTAATCTCAATGATGATGTACGTGAGGGACGGCCTTCTACGGCGACGACTGAAAATAACATCTGTGTTGTGCGGCGTATGATAGAGACTGACAAAAGAGTGACCTATCAGCAGATTCGGACAAGCTTAGGCATCGGTATGAGTCAAGTGCACAAAATCCTCCACGAACATTTAGCGGTCAGGAAGCTTTGCGCCCGGTGGATACCTCATAATTTGACTAAGGCTCAAAAACTCCATCGTGTGGATTGGTGCCGTAAAATGATTGAAAGATATAACGGAGGTGACTCAAATGCTGTGTTCGACATACTAACAGGTGACGAAAGCTGGATTTACTGTTATGATCTTGAAACCAAAAGACAATCTGCTCAGTGGGTGTTTCCTTTCGAGGAGTTGCCAACTAAAGTGAAGAGAGATCGAAGTGCGGGAAAAAAATGGTGGCCTCGTTCTTTGGAAGGATAGGTCATTTCGCAACAATTGTGTTAGAGGATCAAAAAACAGTTTCTGCAGAATGGTACACTACCAATTGTTTGCCACTTGTCTTGGAAAAAGTTCGAGAGAAACGACCTCGCAGTAGGATCCTCCTTCACCACGACAACGCCTCGTCGCACACCGCCAAGCGCACGATCGACTATTTGGCGACATCAAACGTTGAATTACTGGGTCACCCGCCGTATAGCCCCGACCTCGCGCCTTGTGATTTTTATTTATTTCCAAAAATTAAAGAAAAACTTAAAGGAAAGCGGTTGATGAATGCTGAAGAAGCGGTGGCTGCGTATCGCGATGCCATTGAAGAGACCCCTAAGGACGAGTGGGCAAAGTGCTTTTCCCAGTGGTTCCATCGCATGCAGCGGTGTATTGACGTCAATGGACAATATTTTGAAAAGATATAATAAAACTAATAACTGGCTAATGTAATCAGTTTTTGATTTTCTAAGAACTTTCAGTTTGACCCTCGTATGATCGAAAAGTATGCTAACAGATGATCGATTTGAACAGAAACGACAAACTAAAACATTTCAAACTGAGCTTTAAAACGACAAATATTCAGTGTCTAAAGAAGGTGAAAACGCTAAAATTATTGCAAACAGAATCCATATTGCAACGTTTTTAAAATGCCACAGGTCCGTTCTACATAAACGAAGTGTCTACGCAATGGCATCGACGCGACGGTCAATATAAAGTCGGTTAATATCAATACAAAATATTTCACGGTGACCGAAAAAGTGTAAAATTCGACTAACTTTGTATGGGATGTATCTTTTAAAACATCGCAAAAGAGTAACTACTAGAATAGCGGAGCGTGCGAAGAACCACTTCGGTAAGCTCATAAAAAAGAAAAGTATGCTAAAAATGATCGATTTGAACAGAAACGACAAACTTAAACATTTCAAACTGAGCTTCAAAACGACAAATATTCAGTATCTAAAGTAGGTGAAAACACTAAAATTATTACAAACAGAATCAATATTGCGAAGTTTTAAAATGCAACAGGTCCGTTTAACATAAACAAGGTGTCTACGCAACGGCATCGACGCTACGGTCAATATAAAGTCGGTTAATATCAAGACAAAATATTTCACGGTAACCGAAAAAGTGTAAATTCGACTAACTTTGTATGGGATGTATCTTTTAAAATAAAGCAAAACAGTACCTACTAGAACAGCAAAGCGTGCGCACAAACACTCCGGTGAGCTAATATGATCGAAAAGTATGCTAAAAGATGATCGATTTGAACAGTAACGACAAACTAAAACATTTCAAACTAAGCTTTAAAACGACAAATATTCAGTGTCTAAAGTAGGTGAAAACACTAAAATTATTGAAAACAGAATCCATATTGCGATGTTTTTGAAGTGCAACAGGTCCGATCTACACAAACGTGTAGTCAACGCAACGGGTTCGACGCAACGGTCAATATAAAGTCGGTTAATATCAAGACAAAATTTTTTACGGTAACCGAAAAACTTTGTATGGGATGTATCTTTTAAAATATCGCAAAACAGTACCTACTTCAACAGCGAAACGTGCGCACAAACACTCTTGTGAGATAGTTTGATCGAAAAGTATGCTAAAAGATGATCGATTTGAACAGAAACGACAAACTAAAACATTTCAAACTAAGCTTTAAAACGACAAATATTCAGTGTCTAAAGTAGGTGAAAACACTAAAATTATTGCAAACAGAATCCATATTGCGTGTTTTTTGAAGTGCAACAGGTCCGATCTACACAAACGTGTAGTCAACGCAACGGGTTCGACGCAACGGTCAATATAAAGTCGGTTAATATCAAGACAAAATTTTTCACGGTGACCGAAAAAGTGTAAAATTCGACTAACTTTTAACGGGTTCTATCTTTTGAAATATCGCAAAAGAGTTCCTACTTCAACAGCAAAGCGTGCGCAAAACCACTTCAGTGATCTAACAAAAAAGAAAAATATGCTAAAAGATGATCGATTTGAACAGAAACGACAAACTAAAACATTTCAAACTGAGCTTCAAAACGACAAATATTCGGTGTTTAAATTAGGTGAAAACGCTAAAATTATTGCAAACAGAATCCATATTGCGAAGTTTTTAAAATGCCACAGGTCCTGTCTACATAATCAAGGTGACTACGCAACGGCATCGACGCGACGGTCAATATAAAGTCGGTTAATACCAAGACAAAATATTTCACGTTGACCGAAAAAGTGTATAATTCGACTAACATTGTATGGCATGTATCTTTTAAAATTACGCAGAGAATACCTACTTTAACAGCGAAACGTGCGCACAAACACTTCGGTGAGCAAATATGATCGAAAAAATGCTAAAAGATGATCGATCCGAACAGAAATGACAAACTAAAACATTTCAAACTGAGCTTCAAAACGACAAATATTCAGTGTCTAAAGAAGGTGAAAACGCTTAAATTATTGCAAACAGAATCCATATTGCGATGTTTTAGAAGTGAAACAGGTCCGATCTACACATACGAGGTGTCTACGCAACGGGCTCGACGCGACGGTGAATATAAAGTCGGTTATTATCAAGACAAAATATTTCACGGTGACCGAAAAAGTGGAAAATTCGACTAATATTGTATGGCATGTATCTTTTAAAATAACGCAGAGAGTACCTACTTCAACAGCGGAGCGTGCGCAGAACCACTTCGGTAAGCTAATATGATCAAAAAGTATGCTAAAAGATGATCGATTTGAACAGAAACGACAAACTAAAACATTTCAAACTGAGCTTTAAAACGACAAATATTCAGTGTCTAAAGTAGGTGAAAACGCTAAAATTATTGCAAACAATCCATATTGCTATGTTTCTGAAGTGCAACAGGTCCGATCTACTCAAACAATGTGTCTACGCAACGGCCTCGACGCGACGGTCAATATAAAGTCGGTTAATATCAAGACAAATTATTTCACGGTGACTGGAAAACTGTAAAATTCGACTAACTTTGTGTGAGATTTATCTTCTAAAATATCGCAAAAGAGTACCTACATCAACAGCGGATCGTGCACAGAACCACTTCGGTGAGCTAATAAAAAAGAAAAGTATGCTATAAGATGATCGATTTGAACAGAAACGACAAACTAAAACATTCCAAACTGAGCTTCAAAACGACAAATATTCAGTGTCTAAAGTAGGTGAAAACACTAAAATTATTACAAACAGAATCCATATTGCGATGATTTTAAAATGCCACAGGTCCGGTTAACATAAACGAGGTGTCTACGCAACGGCATCTACGCGACGGTCCATATAAAGTCGGTTAATATCAAGACAAAATATTTCACAATGACCGAAAAAGTGTAAAATTCGTCTAACTTTGTATGGGATGTATCTTTTAAAATATCGCAAAAAAGTACCTACTTTAACAGCGACACGTGCGCACAAACACTCATGTGAGCTAGTTTGATCGAAAAGTATGCTAAAAGATGATCGATTTGAACAGAAACGACAAACTAAAACATTCCAAACTGAGCTTCAAAACGACAAATATTCAGTGTATAAAGTAGGTGAAAACACTAAAATTATTACAAACAGAATCCATATTGCGATGATTTTAAAATGCCACAGGTCCGGTTAACATAAACGAGGTGTCTTCGCAACGGCATCTACGCGACGGTCCATATAAAGTCGGTTAATATCAAGACAAAATATTTCACAGTGACCGAAAAAGTGTAAAATTCGTCTAACTTTGTATGGGATGTATCTTTTAAAATATCGGAAAAAAGTACCTACTTTAACAGCGACACGTGCGCACAAACACTCATGTGAGCTAGTTTGATCGAAAAGTATGCTAAAAGATGATCGATTTGAACAGAAACGACAAACTAAAACATTTTAAACTAAGCTTTAAAACGACACATATTCAGTGTCTAAAGTAGTTAAAAACGCTAAAATTATTGCAAACAGAATCCATATTGCGATGTTTTTGAAGTGCAACAGGTCCGATCTACACAAACGTGTAGTCCACGCAACGGGTTCGACGCAACGGTCAATATAAAGTCGATTAATATCAAGACAAAATTTTTCACGGTGACCGAAAAAGTGTAAAATTCGACTAACTTTTTACGGGTTGTATCTTTTGAAATATCGCAATAGAGTACCTACTAGAACAGCAAAGTGTGCGCAAAAATACTCCAGTGAGCTAATATGATCGAAAAGTATGCTTAAAGATGATCGATTTGAACAGAAACGACAAACTAAAACATTTCAAACTGAGCTTTAAAACGACAAATATTCAGTGTCTAAAGAAGGTGAAAACGCTAAAATTATTGCAAACAGAATCCATATTGCAATGTTTTTAAATTGCCACAGGTCCGTTCTACATAATCGAGGTGTCTACGCAACGGCATCGACGCGATGGTCATTATACTTCGTATCTCTCCCGAAGATGATTACATAATACATGCAGCAGCACCTGGGATGATGCCGTCCTTATCACACTTTTAGAAATAAAATATAAAAAATAAATTCAATAAAAGTACTGAATTTGACTACTGCCGCGCCCCATCGTGCGATGTGTCAGGCATCTCGCTTGAGAACCCCGCCATTACTTGTGTTGGTGTTCGTCCGAGTCACACGGTTTATCCCTTAAATTCCTTTCAGCAAAATTTTTGTACGTGAAAATGGGAAAACGGAAACGATCTGATAAAGATGACGACGAAATAGTGAGAAATTTATTGAAAAAATTTAAAAACTTGTGCGCAAGAAAAGAAAATTATCATCATCCTCATCCGATGACGAAACACAAAAAGTATTACAATCTCGTATGCAATCACCGCAAATTGACCTAGTTAGCGATCTAGAAAACTCCGGTAAGTACATATTATTACTAAAGTGAAATTCATTGGAGTCATATTCTCAATTTTATGTCCCGATGGATTCCGTGTGTGGGCACTAAGAAACACGTACGTACAATGCAAATTTATGTCGTGTTAAACAAATGCCTCAAATCCCGACGTATATCGTGTGTGGATCGAAGGTAAATCCCGACTTAATGTGTGTGGATACTGATTTTTTGTAAGCCTTTTAAAGACATTCATTTCCCGACGTATATCGTGTGTGGAAAGTCTATTTTTTATGCAATACTATAATTGTGTACTAATACGTTGGTATTGATTTCTTTTACCTAACGTATCTGCTATCCGCTTACGTAGCAATTTATTCGCCCTTTCAGATGAGATCCCAATCGCTGACGAGACGCCTATTGAAGGGGAAACAGCTGATGGCAGCACAGAACTTGATCCTGATATATTAGCCCTATTTGGCAGTGACCCATCAGATGACAAAAGCTTTGGTGATGATTTACACAAAGATCTTGCAAAACGTTGGAAACACGTCTTGATCAATGGCTTACCTAAAGAAGAAAAAATAGACCTGCTTAAACGATACTTACCCGCCGAGAACTGTACGCACATGAAGGCGCCTAAGTTAAATCCAGAAGTAAAATCGGCTCTTAGTGAAATTAGCCACAAAAAAGACGCTTACAGCGAGCAGAAACAAAACCAAATGGCTAGCTGCATCGCTGCCATCGGTAAGGCATTAAATCTGGCTTTGTCACAAACAGAAAATGTTCCCCTAGAATTAGTAAAAATGCTGAGTGATGCTGGGCGGCTACTCTGCGACACGCACTACCGCGAATCACTTTCCAGACGATATGCCATTATAAACTCCATCAGCAAACAAAAAAGAGACGTTATTAAAAATACAAAGATTGACGAGTTTTTATTTGGCTCAGATCTTTCTGACCATTTAAAAACGTCTAAGGCCATTTCACGGTCCGCCTTGGAGCTGAAAATTAAATATAACCAGCCGCAATTTGGAGCAAGTTCGACAGCTCGTCAGACTTTAAACGCAAGGGGGGCACCGCGAGCGCCGGCCGCCGAGCCGCGAGTGAACCTCGGCCAGCCGTTGCGGCGCCAGACCAGTCTAGTGCCGCCGCCAGCGCCGCCGCCGTTAGCGCCGCGGGACCATCGTCGGAACCCGACCAACTCAAGGCACAACCCGCGTCAACAGAACAGGAGACGTTAACCTTGACAGAGGTAGGCAAAAATATTTCTGTTGCTGGCAGGTGAAAATATTTCTATGATGAATGGCGTAATTTGACAAATGACCCAACTATTTTGTCTTGGGTGAAAGGCTATAGCATACCATTTTTTTCTGAACCAAATCAAACCAGCATACCCAAATGTAGGTCATACGCACCCGAAGAGAGTATTATAATTGATGACTGTATATCAGATTTATTAGAGTCAGGTTTTGTTTCACCATGTAGTCCACAAGAAAAACAATTTATTTCGCCTATTTTTACTGTACTGTTTGCCTAACGGAAAACACAGATTCATACTTAACCTAAAAGAGTTAAATAAATTTATTGATGTCCACCATTTCAAAATGGAAGATTACCGCACTGCACTAAAATTACTTGACAATAATTACTATATGGCAACTTTAGATTTGAAGGACGCATATTTTTTATTACCTGTTGCTAAAAGTGATCGAGTTTGGCTTAGATTTATGTGGAACTCTGAAACTTATAATAACCAGCTGTTTGAATTTAACGTACTACCGTTTGGGCTTTGTACGGCACCTTATGTGTTCACAAAGTTACTTAAGCCAGTGCTTTACTACTTACGCTCTTTAGGCCACCTATCAGTAGTATATTTGGACAATTGTTTGTGTATCGGTCCTGAAAGGTCTTCTTGTAGGGATAATATCCAAACTACGAAGGACATTTTAACTAAATTGGGGTTTATTATAAACGAAGACAAAAGTCAATTATCTCCAAGTAAAAAATGTACATTCCTTGGATTTTCGTTTGATACAACAGAAATGCGTCTGTCGCTGCCCATAGAAAAGAAACAGCGAATGAAATCAGCAGCTGATAAATTATTACGAACTAAAAAAGTTTCTATTCGAGAATTTGCTAGATTCTTGGGTTTACTAACCGCAGCATGCCCCGCCGTCAAGTACGGCTGGGTATATACTAAGCTGTTCGAACGGGAAAAATTTCTTGCACTAAATTACTCTGATAATTACAATAGGCAAATGCTTATCCCAAGTCATCTTAAAACCGACCTGCAATGGTGGAAGGATAACATTGCGAAGTCATCTTGTGCCTTTCAAACAAACGACTATAGTCTAGTGATTTTTACTGACGCCTCGTCTACCGGCTGGGGCGCTATGTGTAACGGTGAAACTGCTAATGGAAACTGGAGCAAGTCTCAATTATCCTTACACATAAATACCCTGGAATTACTTGCTGCATTTTATGGCCTTAAAATATTTGCTTCCCATCATAAAGACTGTAACATTTTACTAAGAATAGACAATACAACAGCTATTGCCTACATAAATAAAATGTGCGGCGTACAGTACACTCATTTAAATAATATAGCGCGTGATTTGTGGATTTGGTGTGAACAACGAAACATTTTTGTGTTTGCATCCTATATCCAGTCTGGGGACAATACTGTAGCAGACTTCGAGTCGCGTCAGTCTAATATAGATACTGAATGGGAATTAGCAGACTATGCATTCTCCGAAATAACATCTACATTCGGCATACCAGAATTCGACCTATTTGCAAGTGCCCAGAATAATAAATGTTCCAGATATGCATCGTGGAAACTAGACCCCAACTCTGAAATCATTGACGCTTTTACATTCAAATGGACCGGTATACAATTTTACGCCTTCTCCCCATTCAGTCTAATTTCTAAAGTTCTTAACAAAATTAGAAATGATAAAGCTAAAGGAATATTAGTAATACCATTTTGGCCTACTCAGCCATGGTATCCATTGTGGACGAGACTTCTAGTTTCAAAAGCCATTCGTTTCGAACCTAAAAAAGATCTTTTGTTTTCACCTTTCAGAGTCGAACATCCACTCCACGCGAGCCTGACCTTGATGGCAGGCAAATTATCCGGCAATCGCTGCTAAAACGTGGCGTGGCCGTGGCATCTCTGGACAATCTCATGGCTTCTTTCTCGGCTAGTACCCTTAATCAATATAATTCAGTAATAAAATCATGGTGGCAATATTGTAAGAATAAAGGTATAGATTATTTTGATTCTAACTACACAGAGTTGCTGGAATATTTATCAATTAAATTTAACTCTGGTGCGAGTTTTAGTACGCTTAATAGTCACCGTTCGGCATTATCTATTTTATTAGGTCAAGACATTACTACCAATGATTGCATCAAACGCTTTTTCAAAGGCGTGTTTCGCCTCAAGCCACCTGCCCCCAAATATAATACTACTTGGGATCCTAGTTTAGTTTTAAATTACCTTTCAAATCTTTACCCAAATGATTCAATTTCATTAAAGGATTTATCATTTAAATCAATTACTCTTTTAGCATTGGCATCTGCACAAAGAATGCAAACACTAAGCTTAATACGTATAAGTAACATAACATTCTGTCCAGAGCAAATCAATATTAGAATTAGTGATCTTATTAAAACTTCGAAGCCAGGTTCTTACCAACCTTTAATTGTACTGCCTTATGTTAAAGAAAATCCCAAAGTGTGTCCAGCTGTTACTCTTAAAACCTATATTGATAGGACTAATAACTTACGAAAAGATGATTGCCTATTTATTAGTTTTCAAAAACCTCATAAAAAGGTTCTAGCACAGACATTGTCTCATTGGGTCAAAAATATTTTGGAAAAGAGTGGTATCAATATTGATTTATATAGCGTGCACAGCACGCGCCACGCTTCCACCTCTGCAGCTCACCGAGCAGGAGTTAGCTTAGAAGTGATTCGGAAAGCTGCAGGCTGGACTGAGTCGTCTCAAGTATTTTTAAAATATTACAATAAAAATATATCTAATTCATCAGAGTGTGATTTCGCTAATTCATTATTTTAGAATTGAGTTGTTTCTTTTAGCAAGGAGTTTGTTGCCTTTGTTTATATTCTTTGTTAACTTTGTTTTATTACTAGAAAATAAATCTGCAGTTGAATGTTTTTATGTTTGTAATTTTTTCGATACTCTAAACATCTGCATGTATTATGTAATCATCTTCGGGAGAGATACGAAGTATAATTAAGAATCAAACGAACTTACCTTGTGAAGTTTGATATCTAATTTTACGAGTGTCTTGACCGAAGATGATTACACTCCCACCCTCCCTTCTTTTAAAAAACCCTAGATCTATCGAAAAAATTTGCTCTAAAGTAATGGCGGGGTTCTCAAGCGAGATGCCTGACACATCGCACGATGGGGCGCGGCAGTAGTCAAATTCAGTACTTTTATTTAATTTATTTTTTATATTTTATTTCTAAAAGTGTGATAAGGACGGCATCATCCCAGGTGCTGCTGCATGTATTATGTAATCATCTTCGGTCAAGACACTCGTATAATTAGATATCAAACTTCACAAGGTAATTTCGTTTGATTCTTAAATATAAAATCGGTTAATATCAAGACAAAATATTTCACGGTGACCGAAAAAGTGTAAAATTCGACTAACTTTGTATGGGATGTATCTTTTAAAACATCGCAAAAGAGTACCTACTAGAATAGCGGAGTGTGCGTAGAACCACTTCGGTAAGCTCATAAAAAAGAAAAGTATGCTAAAAGATGATCGATTTGAACAGAAACGACAAACTTAAACATTTAAACTGAGCTTCAAAACGACAAATATTCAGTGTCTAAAGTAAGTGAAACCACTAAAATTATTACAAACAGAATCCATATTGCGAAGTTTTTAAAATGCCACAGGTCCGGTTTACATAAACAAGGTGTCTACGCAACGGCATCGACGCTACGGTCAATATAAAGTCGGTTAATATCAAGACAAAATATTTCACGGTAACCGAAAAAGTGTAAAATTCGACTAACTTTGTATGGGATGTATCTTTTAAAATAAAGCAAAACAGTAACTACTAGAACAGCAAAGCGTGCGCACAAATACTCCAGTGAGCTAACATGATCGAAAAGTATGCTAAAAGATGATCGATTTGAACAGAAACGACAAACTAAAACATTTCAAACTAAGCTTTAAAACGACAAATATTCAGTGTCTAAAATAGGTGAAAACACTAAAATTATTGCAAACAGAATCCATATTGCGATGTTTTTGAAGTGCAACAGGTCCGATCTACACAAACGTGTAGTCCACGCAACGGGTTCGACGCAACGGTCAATATAAAGTCGGTTAATATCAAGACAAAATTTTTCACGGTGACCGAAAAAGTGTAAAATTCGACTAACTTTTTACGGGTTGTATTTTTTGAAATATCGCAAAAGAGTACCTACTCGAACAGCGAAGTGTACGTAAAGACACTCCGTTGAGCTAATATGATCGAAAAGTATGCTAAAAGATGATCGATTTGAACAGAAACGACAAACTAAAACATTTCAAACTGAGCTTTAAAACGACAAATATTCAGTGTCTAAAGTAGGTGAAAACGCTAAAATGATTGCAAACGGAATCTATATTGCGATGTTTTTGAAGTGCAACAGTTCCGATCTACACAATCGAGGTGTCTACGCAACGGGCTCGACGCGAGGGTCCACATAAAGTCGGTTAATATCAAGACAAAATATTTCACGGTGACCGAAAAAGTGTAAATTCGAATAACTTTGTATGGGATGTATCTTTTAAAATATCGCAAAAGAGTACCTACTTTAACAGCGACACGTGCGCACAAACACTCTTGTGAGCTAGCATGATCGAAAAGTATGCTAGAAGATGATCGATTTGAACAGAAACGACAAACTAAAACATTTCAAACTAAGCTTTAAAACGACAAATATTCAGTGTCTAAAGTAGGTGAAAACGCTAAAATTATTGCAAAAAGAATCCATATTGCGATGTTTTTAAAGTGCAACAGGTCCGATCTACACAAACGTGTAGTCAACGCAACAGTTTCGACGCAACCGTCAATATAAAGTCGGTTAATATCAAGACAAAATTTTTCACGGTGACCGAAAAAGTGTAAAATTTGACTAACTTTTTACGGGTTGTATCTTTTGAAATAACGCAAAAGAGTACCTCCTTCAACAGCAAAGCGTACGCAGAACCACTTCGTTGATCTAACAAAAAAGAAAAATATGCTAAAAGATGATCGATTTGAACAGAAATGACAAACTAAATCATTTCAAACTGAGCTTCAAAACGACAAATATTCAGTGTTTAAATTAGGTGAAAACGCTAAAATTATTGCAAACAGAATCCATATTGCGAAGTTTTTAAAATGCCACAGGTCCTGTCTACATAATCGAGGTGACTACGCAACGGCATCGACGCGACGGTCAATATAAAGTCGGTTAATATCAAGACAAAATATTTCACGGTGACCAAAAAAGGGTAAAATTCGACTTACTTTGTATGGCATGTATCTTTTAAAATTACGCAGAGAATACCTACTTTAACAGCGGAGCGTTCGCAGAACTACTTCTATGAGCTAATATGATCGAAAAGTATGCTAAAAGATGATCGATTTGAACAGAAACGACAAACTAAAACATTTCAAACTGAGCTTTAAAACGACAAATATTCAGTGTCTAAAGTAGGTGAAAACGCTAAAATTATTGCAAACAGAATCTATATTGCGATGTTTTTGAAGTGCAACAATTCCGATCTACACAATCGAGGTGTCTACGCAACGGGCTCGACGCGAGGGTCCACATAAAGTCGGTTAATATCAAGACAAAATATTTCACGGTGACCGAAAAAGTGTAAAATTCGACTTACTTTGTATGGCATGTATCTTTTAAAATATCGCAAAAGAGTACCTCCTAGAATAGCGAAACGTGCGCAAAACCACTTCGGTGAGGTAATAAAAACCAAAAACATGCTAAAAGATGATCGATTTAAACAGAAACGACAAACTAAAACATTTCAAACTGAGCTTTATAACGACAAATATTCAGTGTCTAAAGTAGGTAAAGACGCTAAAATTATTGCAAACAGAATCCAGATTGCGATGTTTTTTAATTGCAATTGTTCCGATTTACACAATTGAGGTGTCTACGCAACGGGCTCGACGCGACGGTCAATATAAAGTCGGTTAATATCAAGACAAAATATTTCACGGTGACCGAAAAAGTGTAAAATTCGACTAACTTTGTATGGGATGTATCTTTTAAAATATCGCAAAAGAGTACCTATTTCAACAGCAAAGTGTGCGCAAAAACACTCCGGTGAGCTAATACGATCAAAAAATATGCTAAAAGATGATCAATTTGAACAGAAACGACAAACTAATACATTTCAAACTGAGCTTTAAAACGACAAATATTCAGTGTCTAAAGTAGTTAAAAACGCTAAAATTATTGCAAACAGAATCCATATTGCGATTTTTTTGAAGTGCAACAGATCCGATCTACTCAAAAGAGTAGTCTACGCAACGAGTTCGACGCGACGGTCAATATAAAGTCGGTTAATATCAAGACAAAATATTTCACGGTGACCGAAAAAGTGTATAATTCGACTAACATTGAATGGCATGTATCTTTTAAAATATCGCAAAAAGTACGTACTTGAATAGCGGAGCGTGCGCAGAACCACTTCGGTGAGCTAATAAAAAAGAAAAGTATGCTTAAAGATGATCGATTTGAACAGAAACGACAAACTAAAACATTTCAAACAGAGCTTCAAAACGACAAATATTCAGTGTTTAAAGTAGGTGAAAACGCTAAAATTGTTACAAACAGAATCCATATTGCGATGTTTCTAAAATGCTACAGGTCCGATTAACATAAACGAGGTGTCTACGCAACGGCATCGACGCGACGGTAAATATAAAGTAGGTTAATATCAAGTTAAAATATTTCACGGTAACCGAAAAAGTGTAAAATTCGACTAACTTTTTATGGGATGTTTATTTTAAAATATTGCAAAACAGTACCTACTTTAACAGCGAAGCGTGCGCAGAAACACTTCGGTGAGCTAATAAAAAAGAAAAGTATGCTTAAAGATGATCGATTTGAACAGAAACGACAAACTAAAACATTTCAAACAGAGCTTCAAAACGACAAATATTCAGTGTTTAAAGTAGGTGAAAACGCTAAAATTGTTACAAACAGAATCCATATTGCAATGTTTTTAAAATGCCACAGGTCCGTTCTACATAAACAAAGTGTCTTCGCAACGGCATCGACGCGACGGTAAATATAAAGTAGGTTAATATCATGTTAAAATATTTCACGGTGACCGAAAAAGTGTAAAATTCGACTAACTTTGTATGGCATGTATCTTTTAAAATATCGCAAAAGAGTACCTCCTAGAATAGCGAAACGTACGCAAAACCACTTCGGTGAGGTAACAAAAACCAAAAACATGCTAAAAGATGATCGATTTGAACAGAAACGACAAACTAAAACATTTCAAACAGAGCTTCAAAACGACAAATATTCAGTGTTTAAAGGAGGTGAAAACGCTAAAATTATTGCAAACAGAATAAATATTGCGAAGTTTTTAAAATGCTACAGGTCAGGTCTACACAAACGAGGTGTCTACGCAACGAGCTCGACGCGACGGTCAATATAAAGTCGGTTAATATCAAGACAAAATTTTTCACGGTGACCGAAAAATTGTAAAATTTGACTAACTTTTACGGGTTGTATCTTTTGAAATATCGCAAAAGAGTATCTACTAGAACAGCGAAGTGTGCGCAAAAACATTCCGGTGAGCTAATATGATTGAAAAGTATGCTAAAAGATGATCGATTTGAACAGAAACGACAAACTAAAACATTTCAAACTGAGCTTTAAAACGACTCATATTCAGTATCTAAAGTAGGTGAAAACGCTAAAATTATTGCAAACAGAATCCATATTGCAACGTTTTTAAAATGCAACAGGTCCGTTTAACATAAACAAGGTATCTACGCAACGGCATCGACGCTACGGTCAATATAAAGTCGGTTAATATCAAGACAAAATATTTCACGGTAACCGAAAAAGTGTAAATTCGACTAACTTTGTATGGGATGTATCTTTTAAAATATTGCAAAAGAGAACCAACTTGAATAGCGGAACGTGCGCAGAACCACTTCAGTGAGCTAATAAAAAAGAAAAGTATGCTTAAAAGTTGATCGATTTTAACAGAAACGACAAACTAAAACATTTCAAACTGAGCTTTAAAACGACAAATATTCAGTGTCTAAAGTGGGTGAAAACGCTAAAATTATTGCAAACAGAATCCATATTGCGATGTTTTTGAAGTGCAACAGGTCCGGTCTACACAAACGAGGTGTCTACGCAACGAGCTCGACGCGACGGTCAATATAAAGTCGGTTAATATCAAGACACAATTTTTCTTGGTGACCGAAAAATTGTAAAATTTGACTAACTTTCACGGGTTGTATCTTTTGAAATATCGCAAAAGAGTACCTACTAGAACAGCGAAGTGTGCGCAAAAATATTCCGGTGAGCTAATATGATTGAAAAGTAAGCTAAAAGATGATCGATTTGAACAGAAACGACAAACTAAAACATTTCAAACTGAGCTTTAAAACGACACATATTCAGTATCTAAAGTAGGTGAAAACGCTAAAATTATTGCAAACAGAATCCATATTGCAACGTTTTTAAAATGCAACAGGTCCGTTGAACATAAACAAGGTGTCTACGCAACGGCATCGACGCTACGGTCAATATAAAGTCGGTTAATATCAAGACAAAATATTTCACGGTAACCGAAAAAGTGTAAATTCGACTAACTTTGTATGGGATGTATCTTTTAAAATAAAGCAAAACAGTACCTACTAGAACAGCAAAGCGTGCGCACAAACACTCCCGTGAGCTAATATGATCGAAAAGTATGCTAAAAGATGATCGATTTGAACAGAAACGACAAACTAAAACATTTCAAACTAAGCTTTAAAATGACAAATATTCAGTGTCTAAAGTAAGTGAAAACACTAAAATTATTGCAAACAGAATACATATTTCGATGTTTTTGAAGTGCAACAGGTCCGATCTACACAAACGTGTAGTCAACGCAACGGGTTCGACGCAACGGTCAATATAAAGTCGGTTAATATCAAGACAAAATTTTTCACGGTGACCGAAAAATTGTAAAATTCGACTAACTTTTTACGGGTTGTATCTTTTGAAGTATCGCAAAAGAGTTCCTACTTCAACAGCAAAGTGTGCGCAGAACCACTTCAGTGATCTAACAAAAAAGAAAAATATGCTAAAAGATGATCGATTTGAACAGAAACGACAAACTAAAACATTTCAAACTGAGCTTCAAAACGACAAATATTCGGTGTTTAAATTAGGTGAAAACGCTAAAATTATTGCAAACAGAATCCATATTGCGAAGTTTTTAAAATGCCACAGGTCCTGTCTACATAATCAAGGTGACTACGCAACGGCATCGACGCGACGGTCAATATAAAGTCGGTTAATACCAAGACAAAATATTTCACGTTGACCAAAAAAGTGTATAATTCGACTAACATTGTATGGCATGTATCTTTTAAAATTACGCAGGGAATACCTACTTTAACAGCGGAACGTGCGCACAAACACTTCGGTGAGCAAATATGATCGAAAAAATGCTAAAAGATGATCGATCCGAACAGAAATGACAAACTAACACATTTCAAACTGAGCTTCAAAACGACAAATATTCAGTGTCTAAAGAAGGTGAAAACGCTAAAATTATTGCAAACAGAATCCATGTTGCGATGTTTTAGATGTGCAACAGGTCCGATCTACACATACGAGGTGTCTACGCAACGGGCTCGACGCGACGGTGAATATAAAGTCGGTTATTATCAAGACAAAATATTTCACGGTGACCGAAAATGTGGAAAATTCGACTAACATTGTATGGCATGTATCTTTTAAAATAACGCAGAGAGTATAATGTTTTAAACTTTCATGGTCACTCACATTAGAATAGTTAGATACGGGATTGCTACCATGTACCTTATTATTTATGAGTTTCCGATATTTCGGCGCTGTTGCAAGCGCCATGATTCAGAAAAGTGGCACAATGTTTACGATCTCCCAAAGACAGTTTCCCACTACAAAGACCTGGTGTCTACAAAATTGACTGCAGTTGCGGAAGCTCATATATTGGTCAAACTAAACGTTCCGTAGCGTGCCGAATGAGTGAACATATAAAAGCAGTCAAAAACAATGACAGACATAAATCTGCTATAGCGGAACATTTATTAGAATCCGGGCCGAATCACTGGATTGAGTTCCACAACCCTCAGATCATCTCGACAGAGCGCCACTACATACCAAGATTGGTTAGGGAAGCGATTGAAATAACTAAATACAAAAATTTCAATCGCGAGGACGGGTTTAAATTGTCAAGTTTCTGGAATCCAGTGGTTCGTATGTGTAAAAACCGTGTAAATAAACATAGTGCTGTTTCGCGAACAGATACTGTCAGTGTTGTGTGTCGAGAAAAGATGCGAGAAAATAGTGAGTTTGTGGACAATGGTACCGGCGGCGAGCGGAATAAACGACTTCGAAGGAGGGTAGACCGATATGTCTGCCAATAACAACCCACCCGCAAATTCTCTTCAGTAACTCCGTGATCATGGCGCTTGCAACAGCGCCGAAATATCGGAAACTCATAAATAATAAGGTACATGGTAGCAATCCCGTATCTAACTATTCTAACGCAGAGAGTACCTACTTCAACAGCGGAGCGTGCGCAGAACCACTTCGGTGAGCTAATATGATTGAAAAGTATGCTAAAAGATGATCGATTTGAACAGAAACGACAAACTAAAACATTTCAAACTGAGCTTTAAAACGACAAATATTCAGTGTCTAAAGTAGGTGAAAACGCTAAAATTATTGTAAACAATCCATATTGCTATGTTTCTGAAGTGCAACAGGTCCGATCTACACAAACGAGGTGTCTACGCAACGGCCTCGACGCGACGGTCAATATAAAGTCGGTTAATATCAAGACAAATTATTTCACGGTGACTGGAAAACTGTAAAATTCGACTTACTTTGTGTGAGATTTATCTTTTAAAATATCGCAAAAGAGTACCTACATCAACAGCGGAGCGTGCGCAGAACCACTTCGGTGAGCTAATAAAAAAGAAAAGTATGCTATAAGATGATCGATTTGAACAGAAACGACAAACTAAAACATTTCAAACTGAGCTTCAAAACGACAAATATTCAGTGTCTAAAGTAGGTGAAAACGCTAAAATTATTACAAACAGAATCCATATTGCGATGTTTTTAAAATGCCACAGGTCCGGTTAACATAAACGAGGTGTCTACGCAACGGCATAGACGCGACGGTCGATATAAAGTTGGTTAATATCAAGACAAAATATTTTACGGTGACCGAAACGGTGTAAAATTCGACTAACTTTGTACGGGATGTATTTTTAAAAATATCGCAAAAGAGTACCTACTTTAACAGCGAAGCGTGCGCAAAACCACTTCGGTGAGCAAATATGATCGAAAAGTTTGCTAAAAGATGATCGATTTAAACAGAAATGACAAACTAAAACATTTCAAACTGAGCTTTAAAACGACACATATTCAGTGTCTAAAGTAGTCAAAAACGCTAAAATTATTGCAAACAGAATCCATATTGCGATGTTTTTATAGTGGAACAAGTTCGATCTACAGAAACGAGGTGTCTACGCAACGGGCTCGATGCGAAGGCCAATATAAAGTCTGTTAATATCAAGACAAAATATTTTACGGTGACCGAAAAAGTGTCAAATTCGACAAACTTTGTATAGCAAGTATCTTATAAAATTACGCAGGAGAGTACCTTCTCCAACAGCGTAGCGTGCGCAAAACCACTTCTGTGAGCTAATGTGATCAAAAAGTATGCTAAAAGATGATCGATTTGAACAGAAACGACAAAATAAAACATTTCCAACTGAGCTTCAAAACATTAAATATTCAGTGTCTTAAGTAGGTTAAAACGCTAAAATTATTGCAAACAGAATCCATATTGCGATGTTTTTGAAGTGCAACAGGTCCGGTCTACACAAACGAGGTGTCTACGCAACGAGCTCGACGCAACGGTCAATATAAAGTCGGTTAATATCAAGACAAAATATTTCACGGTGACCGAAAAAGTGTAAAATTCGACTAACTTTGTATGGGATGTATCTTATAAAATTACGCAGGAGAGTCCCTTTTCCAACAGCGTAGCGTGCGTAAAACCACTTCTGTGAGCTAATGTGATCAAAAAGTATGCTAAAAGATGATCGATTTGAACAGAAACGACAAACTAAAACATTTCCAACTGAGCTTCAAAACATTAAATATTCAGTGTCTTAAGTAGGTTAAAACGCTAAAATTATTGCAAACAGAATCCATATTGCGATGTTTTTGAAGTGAAACAGGTTCGACCTAAACAAACGAGGTGTCTACGCAACGGCCTCGAAGTGACGGTCAATATAAAGTCGGTTAATATCAAGACAAAATTTCTCACGGTGACCGAAAAAGTGTAAAATTCGACTAACATTTTACGGGTTGTATCTTTTGAAATATCGCAAAAGAGTACCTACTAGAACAGCAAAGTGTGCGCAAAAACACTCCAATGAGCTAATATGATCGAAAAGTATGCTAAAAGATGATCGATTTGAACAGAAACGACAAACTAAAACATTTCAAACTGAGCTTCAAAACGACAAATATTCAGTGTCTAAAGTAGGTGAAAACGCTAAAATTATTGCAAACAGAATCCATATTGCAATGTTTTTAAAATGCCACAGGTCCGTTCTACATAAACGAGGTGTCTACGCAACGGCATCGACGCGACGATCAATATAAAGTCGGTTAATATCAAGATAAAATATTTCACGGTAACCGAAAAAGTGTAAAATTCGACTAAATTTGTATGGCATGTATCTTTTAAAATATCGCAAAAAAGTACCTACTTTAACAGCGACACGTGCGCACAAACACTCTTGTGAGCTAGTTTGATCGAAAAGTATGCTTAAAATTAACGATTTGAACAGAAACGACAAACTAAAACATTTCAAACTAAGCTTTAAAACGACAAATATTCAGTGTGTAAAGTAGGTGAAAACACTAAAATTATTGCAAACAGAATCCATATTGCGATGTTTTTGAAGTGCAACAGGTCCGATCTACAGAATCGTGTAGTCAACGCAACGGGTTCGACGCAACGGTCAATATAAAGTCGGTTAATATCAAGACAAAATTTTTCACGGTGACCGAAAAAGTGTAAAATTCGACTAACTTTTTACGGGTTGTATCTTTTGACACATCGTTTGTGTAGATTGGACCTGTTGCACTTCAAAAACATCGCAATATGGATTCTGTTTGCAATAAGTTTAGCGTTTTCACCTACTTTAGACACTGAATATTTGTCGTTTTGAAGCTCAGTTTGAAATGTATTAGTTTGTGGTTTCTGTTCAAATCGATTATCTTTTAGCATACTTTTCGATCATATTAGCTCACGGAGTGTTTGTGCGCACGCTCCGCTGTTGAAAAAGGTACTTTTTTCCGATATTTTAAATGATACATGCCATACAAAGTTAGTCGAATTTTACACTTTTTCGGTCACCGTGAAATATTTTGTCTTGATATTTACCGACTTTTTATTGACCGTCGCATCGAGCCCGTTGCGTAGACACCTTGTTTGTGTAGTCCGGACCTGTTGAACTTTAAAAACATCACAATATGAATTCTGTTTGCAATAATTTTTGCGTTTTCACCTACCTTAGTCACTGAATATTTGTCGTTTTAAAGCTTAGATTAAAATGTTTTAGTTTGTCGTTTCTGTTAAAATTTATCATTTTTTAAGTGAAAACTTCTTTAGCGGCGTTAAGCACTTTTGTGGGATGGGGGAATAATGTGAAACTCGCGTCAGGACACGTGGGCTGATCGAAAAACCGTAAGATGGTTGGCGAAATTATGGATGTAAGTTGATATTTCTGAGAGATAATCTTTTTAATGTAATTTACTATAATATAAATTGTAATGTTTGTGTACAATAGCGCAATAAATAAATATTTTATTCTATAAAAATATTATATTTATTATTATTATTATTATTATTGTATTATTATGATTGTTTCATTATTATTATTACTATTGCATTATTATTATTGTTGTTTTATCATTATTATTATTATTATAATTATTATTTTTATTATTATTGTATTCTATCACAAAAATGATAGTACTTTTATATTGATAATAACTATTTCAAAAAATCAAAAATGCACAACGTTGATATTCAAGTTTTCACTTCTGCCGGCACTCCCGGAGTGCAATTTTTCTAGCATACTTTTCGATTATATAAGCTCACCAGAGTGTTTGTGCGCACGCTCTGCTGTTAAAATGGGTACTCTCCTGCGTTATTTTAAAAGATACATGCCATACAAAGTTAGTCGAATTTTACACTTTTTCGGTCACCGTGAAATATTTTGTCTTGATATTAACCGACTTTATATTGACCGTCGCGTCGAGCCCGTTGCGTAGACACCTTGTTTGTGTAGATCGGACCTGTTGCACTTCAAAAACATCGCAATATGGATTCTGTTTGCAATAATTTTAGCGTTTTCATCTACTTTAGACACTGAATATTTGTCGTTTTGAAGCTCAGTTTGAAATGTATTAGTTTGTCGTTTCTGTTCAAATCGATCATCTTTTAGCATACTTTTC
>CAWUPE010001203.1:0-27054 GCA_963924145.1 Pyrausta purpuralis | reverse complement strand
ACTTCAAAGCATAAATCTAATAGTTTATGATCACATTATTTGCATTTGGGAGTCATGGCACAAGGATAGATTCATGATCTACCTATCAGGGGTTTTATTCTTATAATTTAAATGTTTACTTTTGTTATTAAAAAAAAATTCAAGATTATGTTGTATCTTGTTTATTTCATTCATTAGAAGGCAACCCAAGTTTCTATTTATTTATAAAGTTCCTTTTATATTTACATTTTTCCTCTTAACTTCTTGATAAGGTAACAAATGATGCCAAAATTAATATCATCTACCAAGTAGTATTATAAACCAACTTAACATTCTCATCTTAAAAAACAATCATAACTTTTTTTTTCTGAATGGTTAATTAAAAAAATGAACATACTGTCTACTATTTTCTAAGAAATGTGTAGGTTGTTAAATAACACATATTATGTGGAGATATGTCCATTTTTCTTTGCTAGTCAAATGTTGAAAACAATATTTTTATAACTTTGAAAACATATTCAGTCAATAAAATTAATAAGCTATTTGATTTAACAAGATTTCAATGTTAAATGATAAATTAGCTATGTAGGTTGCAAGTTTTACATTTATACTATATTAAAAATGAATAAATTTTGAATTTCAAGAAGAATGCCAAGATTGTTTTAAAAATCTGACTACATAAGAAAAACAATACAATTCCATTAGTGTTATCAATATGATAACGATGATACTAGGTGTAAAAGAAAGATGAGTGAGAAAAAAATGTTTACATACCTATTTTTCCTGTATTCCAAACTAGATTGACATCTGCCCCCTTAAATTTGGCTTTTCCTTTTTTAACAGCCTGTATTGTGCTCATGGTATGAAGAAAATAAATAGCTTACAAACAAACATCAATGCAGAAAACATACTTCAGTCATCATAACTGGTAGAATGAATAGGGCAATAAACAAATTTGATGTCTTTTCCTATATTAGGATTAGAAAAATGGATCTGAGAATTGCCATTTTCATGCTAAAGCCTACCTTAAAGCTGACTATCACATTAAAATTAGTTTTCTTCAGTAGATGACCTTTGTCATTGTTCTTTCTTGATGTTATATGCTGATAATTCTTCTGCATATTTTTCTTTTGACCTCTCAAACATGGCAACATATACCTGTAAATATAATCTTATGAAACTTGAGTACAAAAAGTTCCTACAGTACTGATTATGAATTTGTTATAATAAATGCAGACTCGCAGACATCCATGTCATAAATCACTTTTGTAACTGGAATGTGCACACACAAATTAGGATTTGGACTATCAATAATACAGAATGCATGCAAAACTCTATTTTAAAACTTATTGTTACTGATAAATGCATGTAAAAAAAAACTTGCATCTACGCAAGTTTTTTGTTACATGCATTTATTTTGATTGTGATTGTGATGTTAATAGTTGATGTGTGACATAAACAGTGCAAGTTCAATAGGGAAAATGATAAGTGCTGTCTCTTTTACATGTTTTATTGTTGTGCCTGCTATTAATCCTTGCATTTACTATTGTGTATGTGAGAAATTAGGATTATAACTTACTCTCTTTTCTTCAGTACTAAGTGATCGCCACCTAGATGCAAGCTGTCTTGTAACTTCTGGTTTAGATAACTCTGTGCCCAACTCAGAATGTGCTTCTGCCACTATTACAGGTCTTTGTTCTTGACAGAAGAGGAAGAATGCATTGCAAGGCTTTTTTGGAGCATTTGGATCTCTTTCAGGCTGTAAATAAAATAATATCAAGTGTGACAACAGCTAAATTTATTTTGACTGAATCTTACCCCTGAATGAATCAAAAATAAAATCATTACAGTAATTTTTACCTTGTCAGCTTTGCTTTTTCGTTTTGGGCCTGGTTTCTTAGCCCTGATGTAGTTTGTTTCTCAGCCTGCTTAGAGCCCGTTTGTGGCTTGTTTGTGGAGCGGTTCGGCTTGACTATCACCTCGGGTTTCGTCTCCACTTCCATCGAAGCTGTTCGGAAACCATCACCATGTCTATCCAACCTCTCAATCAACAATTTGATATCCTTACGATAGCGCTTGGTTATTTTCTTCGCTTCATGTATCCTGTAACATCATCAAGTGCTAATAAAGCTACGAAAACTTCTAATATCAGATATCAATGCCAAAACACAGACCTATTCACTATTCTTTCATTATCCTGTTGCAACACCTCACATCGTTCCAATAACATCTGATATTTTCGTCTGTAAGTCTCTTCTTCAGGTGGTAAGCTGACCATATCATCCGAGTCGTCAGAAATATTCGAACTAAGCTGCTGGACTGTCATTTTAATTTATTTCACAGCCTGAAACAAAGTTCAACGCGATCAAATTTATTTTTATTTAGCTGTCATAATAGCTGGTGGGCTGTCATTTTCGACTTATTTTTTGCATGTTGGTAGAGCAGTACGTTCGGATACATACCTACACAGTGCAGGGGCCTAACTCCCGACTGCAACATCGGTTTTAAGTTTGAGTCCAATTCCGATCTTGTGACCTCACTCCCGAACCCAAGACTTCATCCATTGCCTTAGATTCGGATCTACATATAGCAATGGATTGGTAACGGCCGTTATACCTGAAGTTGGCGAAATGACGGCTCGCAATTTATGGTAGTAGTGAAGTGCCTATCTCGATTTGTGCAATTCAATTGTTATGCAATAATTATATAAAATACGTTTAAACTCCTGAAACTTGCGTTCATTAAATTATTTTGCAATCAATTAGTGTAATATTCACGTATTTGCGTCTGCAGACATACATATTGTAACAATGTAAGTGCCGTGCGAGTGGTATTCGAACCCGCGTCTACTACCTTTGTAGTTCGGAGCACAAACCACTACAACCGAAAGGCTGTTAAATTATTGTTCAAGTTGGTAAAATAAACAACATCACAATACTCCATGTACGGATTTTTAAATAGCATTGTTTAACCGAACACTTTTTATTCTTGCAGCTTGCAGTTTTAAAATACGCACTAAGGCATTGTTTTGTGACAAACATGAACGCTGACGTCATCAAAAACAGACTAGTCAGAATTATGACCATAAAATTATTATCCCTTTGGAATGGAACGACAAAAGCGAGATGTCACTAGCAGCAAACTGTGTGATAAAAAGAGATGGGGAGCAGAATCATTTTTGGCAGATGTCAAACAGTTGACCGCCCCGCAGAAGCTAGCTAAAAATTACGTGCATTTGATATTTTATATTTAAAAGTGAAATTGTGTATATTTTAGAGAAATAATGCGTCTGAAACATGGTGACTTGATCGGTGATTGATTTTTATGCATTACAGCAGCATAATCCCAACAAATAATCATTTAACAGGTAGATTAGTCCAAATCGAAGCCTCTTAGTATACGACTTATATTTACCAATGCGCTTCAAATTTAAAGTACGCAGTTTGATTATTCTATTCTACAAAATCGTCTTCTATCTATCTATTCTACAAAATCTTCGTTAATTTACGTAAAAAATAAAGACCGAATAACACAGGGA
The DNA here is from genome assembly GCA_963924145.1 of Pyrausta purpuralis. NCBI lineage: Eukaryota > Metazoa > Arthropoda > Insecta > Lepidoptera > Crambidae > Pyrausta > Pyrausta purpuralis. Next base: position 23,537 of record CAWUPE010001203.1, on the reverse strand, counting down.
ATGTATATCGACGAAAATTTATTTATTTTTACACTAGAGCTGCATGTTCAATGTTTTGTGTCGACTGTTTATCATGCAGTAAACTACTATATTTAACTTAGGAACATTGTTATAAATCACCTGATCGAAAGGTTATCTCAATCCTGTCAATCCGCTTCGAGAACTGCGAGAACTGCGCGCAACTGTCATATAAATAAGATTACTTATCACCATAGAACAAATTTTATAAATACAGGATAAATAAAAATCGTAATAACTACATTTTAGTACATGGGGTCTATTCACAAGACCCACCTTCTATAAACTCGACGGAACACACAACTTTTTGGTATCTATGGATTGCTCATTTTACCGTCTAAATGTTAAAGACTCCCAGTATTCAATTGTCCGCACCACATAGCTAAATCATCGATTTAAAATCGACTACTCAACCGATCCCCATATGGGGAGAGTAAAGCTACAAATGTTACTGACATCTTAAATCGGTTTCGTTTGACAGCTTTTACTTGTCCTTCTATTCCGATAGGAATAATAATTTTATGATTATGACCCCAATTGGAAGTGAGGTAACTCGGCCATGTTTTAGAGTCTCACCGGATATCTAGTTCAAATATTTAATCAAAGAAGCACAGACACACACAGCCATCAGAACGCAACCCCAAGCCAAGAACATAAAAAAAACTTCCGGAAATTACGACAGACAAAGCGCGGGAAAATCAAGAAGGTAGCCTGCCCGAAATCAACTTTGATAGGTACAACTAACGAAGTCCCAAATCGCATTGCGACCGCGATTGCGCAGTGGCTGCGCAATTTGCGTAAATATTCTATTCCCTCCTCATATATTATCGCTGAGGTGACACAAAACAACCTTGATCTACTTATGTGATAAAAAATATTGTGTTGATTTACGGAACTGAACTTACTGTCCGGATGTTTTATAATACGTGTTAAAATTGGTACTTATTCAAAATGTATTGAATACCTACCTACTTTTCTCTATTTACACCTAATGAAAGAAGAGGTTATATTTAATTGTGATGATAACATCTTTACGAAAGTGACAAAGTTATTACACACAAATGAATCCTGAAAAGAGAAATGAAATGGATTCTGGCGGTATCGAAACGAACTATGTTTATTTATTTCATATTATTATTTCTATTATATTTATTTTATGCTCTGAATACTTGTTTAGTTGACGAAAAAGAGGTAAGTTAGATGCAAGATTTTCTTAATATATAATAGAACAATATACAATATAATATTTCCGTAATTGTTTTCTATGGGCTATATATATTTCAGCTAACCATCAAGTACCTGTTTTTAAAACGTCACATATCGAAATACAAGAGCGCTACAGTGCGTTTTGCTTCGCTTTTTGGTTTAGATTGGTCGGAAAATAAATACCGACGACTGAAAAAGCAAACTTGGTTCCTGTGAAGAGGCTTCCTGATGCACTCATTATAGGAGTGAAGAAGTGTGGCACCAGAGCTTTGCTGGAGTTTCTAAGGTGTGTCTTAACATTTTCTTCAATTGCTTTGAGTAAGGTGCTTATTTGGTCATTCCTAGTTGCCCCTACACGGGGCATCTGGGAATTTGAAAAAAAAATGTCCGAGTTGCCAATGGTGCCTCATTTCGAGGGCGCAACGGGGCAAGGAAAAATTGTCAAAATTGTTAGCAATATTCGACTAGCAAAGAAAAACGGACTTAACTTATTCACTGCATCTATGAATTAAACTATTATTGCAGATTACACCCTGATGTTCGTGCTGCAGGATCAGAAGTTCACTTTTTCGATAAATTTTATCATAAAGGATTCGAATGGTACAGGTAAAATTTCCCTATTATAAAATATAGGTACCTACCGGCATAATCGGCTTAAGAATAGTTTTATGTAAAAGAAGTATGGAAGATTTACTAATCTTGTAGAATTAATGAAATTCAGTATGAAGTACTAGTAAGTGTACTATTCCTGTTACACGCTGGTACTTAGCGTTCTTAATATTGCAACAATTTCACAACTCATAAAATCAACTTTTTTGTAAAGACAATTTTATCATAATTTACACGTATCTTAGCTTTAATATTTAAACATTTTATCGCATCAACATACTGTTTTTAAAACTATTACCAAGTGCCTTATTATTACCTTTATGTCCAGGGACAAAATGCCTCCGACCCTAGAGGGCCAGATTACGATGGAGAAGACGCCATCGTATTGGGTAACTCGATCGGCGCCCAAAAGGGTGTACGCTATGAATCCCTCGGTCAAACTGCTTGCCGTGGTCAGGGATCCCGTCACTAGAGCAATCAGCGATTATACGCAATCTGCCAGGTACATCCATAGGCATATTCAATTCATTCTTACCATGTAATCTACAAGAACCCCTATGTGTATAATGTAGTGCTACCTACCTATAAATAAATATTTAACTATTGTATCATATGAGCTAACCTCAACTATATGACCTGGTTCGGTTATATTGTACTTGATTCACTAAAACTATTACTGTAATGCATAATTTACGTTCCTATGGATTTTGAGAATTATTGACGTACGTTATAATTTAAGGTAAATGGCGATCTAATCACCCCGTGATACATCTGTTTACCGTCTATTTCGACGGTGTTATTTCGACTTTCGATCTATGACAACATGGTGTAGTGGGACTAAGTACGCTGGGTATAATTCTAGACGTAGTCATCCCCGTGTTCCCGGGTTCGACTCCCGGTCGGGTACATAAAGAAATCATAATTTTGTATATCCGCTCGAGACTGGGTGTAGTACCAGCGTTGTTTCGCGGATTTCCATGAAACAAACGCATTAGCTTGATTGGTGTTCAATATTTATTGATTTAAATTTCATTTACTGAAAACTTAAGTTAATCCAAACCGGTCATTGATCTCATACTAAACGTTTCCAGCAAGAGACCATCGCTCCCTCGATTTGAAGATCTAGCATTAGTAAACAGCACAGTAGGCTGGGGCGGGCCGTGGTCAGTAGTAGACGCATCATGGCCACCAGTCCGGCTGGGAGTGTACGCACGGCCGATGCGACGGTGGCTAAGACGCTTCCCACGATCAAGGCTGCTACTGATCAGCGGGGAAAGACTGGTCGCTGATCCAGCCGCTGAGATGGCTAGAGTGCAGGTGAGATGACCAAGGTTCAATGTGAATTTTAGTGCGGGTTCGATCCCTGCACAATACAAACATTCGTGTGCATGAATATGTCTGTTTGTATTGGTCTGGGTGTTTTCTATGTATATATCATGTATGTATTTACAAACAAAAAGTATTTAAGTATTATATCCGTTGTCTGGCACCCATAACACAAGCTTTGAGTAGCTTACTTTGGGACTAGATGGCGATGTGTGGGAATGTCCAAAGGATATTTATTTATTTATTTATCTGTTTCATCTCTACATGATGTTAAAAATATCATGGTCGTGGATACGTATTTATGAGAATGACATCGATTTATCATAACGCTTTGGTTTTTCAAAAAGAAAAGTATATTCTTTGTGTTTTTAAACCATCTTAGTGCATGACCTTTAATAAATGTATATTTATGAATGAATTATTTATCAAATAAGTACTCGTTCACAGGAATTCCTCGGCCTCAAACACGTGATAACAGAAAAGCATTTCTACTTTAACTCTACAAAAGGTTTTCCTTGTCTACTTAAGTCTGAAAGCAGATCTACTCCGCACTGTTTGGGCAAAACTAAAGGGAGAAGTCATCCTCGCATAGACCCTGTGGCTATTGAGCGGCTAAGGGACTTCTATAGACCCTTCAATGAAAGATTCTACCAGTTGTCGGGTGTGAACTTCGGATGGCCTTGAAAAGTTGTGATTTTTATAGTATACGGTTGATGTGCAGCTACTTATTGTACTGACTATATGGTGTACTTTAAAAACTCCTTAAGTGAAAGCAATTTTATACTCTTACAAAAAACTGTATCATAAATCATACCCACAGCGAATTTTCTCTTTGTGAAGTGTTATTATTTTAGTATGAAAAAAAAATCAAATAGAACACATTGATATGTTTTTATATAATTAGTTAGCTAATTGTATCCAAGTAATTTGTTATTATTTCAGAAATTCTCATTTTTAAGAAAAGTACGTTATATTGTTTATAAACTTTATAGTATGTAGCTACCCATAACCACAATCCAGAATGCGTTTTCTGAATATTTGCTAAATGGAAGTCAATTGTTGGTAGTATACTAATCTTTAAAGTCTCAATCATTAGTTTTAATCATTAATTTACCATTTGCGCAAAAAATGTAGCCTTTTCCAGTTCCTAGCATTACGTAAGTATTCCTTATTCGTGTTCCATTATCTTATAGGTTCTTGAGCTTCATAATTTATACGATTATGAAGCTAGTTATTTAATTGTACATGCTATCACTCGTAAATCAGTTTACAACTATCACCGTCTTACTATATCACCAAAGTGTACCTCTATACATGTTAGAAGAAGAGTCACTTTGTTAGCTTTAATATTTGTAAGTGAATCTGCCTTTAATCTTATTCATATTTCAAATAAATGGGCTATTATTCCCAGTAGCCCCTGCCGGTATCGCCCTCACTGGGGGTAACTTGGAACAGGTGCCTGACTTCGATGGGGCAAGGAGACACGGTGGCAACTGGGAATTATTTTTTAACATATTCCTAGATGCCCTTGTGTGATTGCCGGTGTGGGCAACTGGGAATAACCCAAATAAATAATACCTGTTTATGTACTACCGATATAATAATTATTATCACATAAAGCAAATAATTTGGTTATCTGGAATAAATGTAAGAAATAATTATTGACGGATTTTTGTAAATGTTACACAAATGATTAATTTTAAGGTTCGTTGTTACCCAACGAACTGTTGTGGTTGTGTTAAAAGGTAACGGGGATGATATTTTAAGTATGGTACTTAGTAATATCTAAGCTCATGGAATAAGTAAGTAAAATATCGACGCGATGTTATATTGTGTACAATAGCTTTAGTTATAATATATTACATATTGCCAGGCAGTTAGCAATTCGCTAATTCAATTATTCGCAGAACCATTCCAAAAAACTCTTTTGATATTTTACAAACAAAGTGGTTTTGTTGAAACGATATTGGTTTCTTTCTCATAAAATCAATGTCTTTTTTAGCACACTGCAGTTCCTCGGATTCAAGTTTACGTTTCGAATATTTTACAAAATTTAATTAGGTAGGTACAATGTTTACTCGTTACATACTTTATCTTTTTATTTATTTTATTATCTTGATATAATTATGTTCTAGTCATAGGCTGACGCGATGACGGTGTCTTTGCACTAGGTATAGGCCATAGGGCAATCGTCAAAATGAAATCACTAGTATAAGAACTAATATCTATAGATATAAGTTCTGTAGCTCAATTAATGTAAGACTATTCACAAAGGGTAGGTACTTAATAATTTATTCCTGTCGAGAAATAACATTGTAAGTAATAAAATTCCGACTAGATTACCTAGGTACTCGTTTTTTGCAAGAAAATCTTATCTAATCGTCTTTCATAAAGCATTTTATAAGGGTTCTTTTATTGAAGAACAAATACTAGATATATATTGTCTTACAAACAGAGCTTAATTCTTAAGAACTCAATAAAAATCAGATAAAAATCCAATATAAAACACTATGGGTGGGTATAAGTAGTTTATTTCTGACGGAAAGATTGTTATTTCCTGACGGTTATAATTATTATTACCAATTAGGTATAATAATTTGCACTGAGCCATCCTTATACACGTGCCATATAGACGCATTCAATTTATTATAATAAAGCTTCAAGCCAGGTTGTTAGTTATAAATAAAGTTGGCAATCATATAAAATTTGTTTTATTTAACGTTTCAATAACAACGACTTTAACAGTTTCACTTACGATAATAAATTAAAAATCGCAATTTCGGGAGTTTTAAATACACGTAAAAAAGTTGAATTTTGCTTTTTGCTTACAATGAATCAAATAGAAAATTAAATATACAGTGAAACACGAAATTTCGACATAAATCTGACCATAATAATTAAGAAGTAGTTCACGCAAGTCGCAACGATTGTATGTATACCAGCGTGCCATTATTGTAGTACAAAGTAATAAAAATCTTGAGACGTTCACGACGACAGCGTCACAATCACAAACTATTGGCAGACGTTGTAATGACATGGCTGGCTGTCATTTCCAAAAGTAATTAAACCAAAGTTATTTAAATGAAATATTGATTCATTCATTTATAAATGCTATTCAATTGGTGTAATCTATAGTGTAAATATAATGCACGGATACGTAAATGTTGTACTAACATTGCTATAGAAATTGTGACACGTCCGCCAACGTTGTTATTTTTAGTCACTACGAGCGCTGTGATCTAGACATGTTAAGAACTCGAGTCTTTTGAGTCCTAATTCTTAGACTCGGCTCAATTTTACACGACTCAGTGAACTGACTAAACTCCGAGTCGTGAGTCGAACCGAGCTTCAGTCGTTCGAGCGCAAAAATAGAAATAAAGTCTTAAAAAGAGCTCGAGTCTTAAAAAAGCTTGAGTCTCAAAAGTGCGCGAGTCTTATGTCTTGAGCGTATTAAGGTTGAATGATGTTAATAGTTGCAAATTATTCTAGCCTTTATACATATATGTGCGTCATCAGATCAATTTTGATTGCTTGTGATTTTATTTGACTTATATATTTTCTTCTGCGGATTACCTGATTTAAAAAGGAACTCCAAACGGAAAAGAGCTCGAGCTCGACTCGCCCCGTAAAAACGACTCGAGCGCTTGAAAAGACACGAGTTTTATGTTGTCAAGAGCTTATATAGACTTTATGTCTCTAGTCTTGGGAGTCTTATTGTAACGAGTCGAGTCGTGCAATTTGTCAGTCGAGCTCAAATTTTAGGACTCAAAAGACTCGAGTTCTTAACATCTCTACTGTGACCGATTCGTGTTTCCTCACCATCTACTTCACACACAGCAATTAGAAAATCTGCAGCCGTTGCATTAAATTACAATGACAATTACATTTTTAATCATTAAAAAAGAAATCACTTTGTTGAAGCCAATTTTGGCACGAAAAGTATACATACTCGCGTCGGAAATAAAAAACACGGTGTCGGGTTTCATGTGGTCTAAACGAAAATTATCGATAGAGGGGTCCAGAGGCTACTCTAAGGACCCCATGTATGTTCCGCAAAAATTTATAGTTTTCCAGAAAACAGCAAAAAAGTAAAAAATCATCCAAGTAAAAAAAAAAACAGAAAAAAATTTGCTTGAGTTACAACTGTAGTGGTGTAATGAAAGGCATATTAATTGTTCACATACACAAAAAAACAAGGTTCTAGTAATAATACTTTAGAAGAAATCATTAAAAATTGCGTCATTTTGAGTACTAAGTTTTTTTTCGAAAAATGTTTACTCGAAAACTATAAAATTTCGCGAAACATACATGGGGTCCTTAGAGTAGCTCCTGGACCTCTCTATCGATGGTTTTCGTTTCGACCACATGAAACCCGATACCGTGTATTGCATATTGTGATGCCTAAATAAAAAAAAAAAGTTCTCAAGATTTATGCTAAGCTAGCGATCCTACATGGGTATCACCACCATACAGATTATACATCTAATCCTAGTAACCAGCGCCAAATATAAGCAAACATGAATTTTCACATAAATGGTACTAAGTATGACAAAAAGCATAATTAAAAATAGAAGAAACAATCAACATGAAAAAAAAACATTGCGTTTTGAATCACCATTGAATGAATCACAATATTATGACAATATTATTGTTGATATTGTTATGTTATCCGGGTGTAAAAGAAAAGTAACATTATTTGGCTACATACCTGTTTATCGTAAAAATGGACCTGTACCGTTACCATGAGTTTACTCGATAGCGACAGCGGTTTTACCCGCTAGCGTTGTATAATAAAATTTTAGTTCAGTCCGTGACCGCTAGAGGCGCTGTGCAATTTTCCATAGACTTTTTTTTACGTCGTCGCTAGCGAGTAAAACCGTCGTAAACTCATGGTAACGGTACTGTCACTGTCATCTCGCGATGAGAAAAGTATGCAAAAATGAACTGTATTGACACGACAGGACGAACGCGGGTAGGTGAGCAGGGTAGCGGGGGGAATGTGACATATTTGACAGGTCTATTCTTATAATAACCGGGCAGTAGTTAAACACGAGAAAAACAGACAAAAAATGTTACCCCAACTCGCTGCAAGGTACGTAAACTGGCAAATCACTGGGATTCATTTGTATGAAGGAAATTGATGATGTACCAATCACTGCAAATAGAATCGTCACATTGTCTTCATACTTGGAGTGAAGGGTGGCTATGTCTTTCCCAGTTAAACGGGCAGTGGTTTGTCTGAAATTATAAAAACAAAAAAAAACTTACTTTTTATTGTGCCTATACAGAAATATCGAATGAAAAGGGTTTTATACAATAGGCGGACACAGTGAATTGCGTTAAATCCCGCGACGGCCCCGACGGTTATTATCCTATTTAAATTGGGTCCACGCAGTCTTGAGTTTTAAGTAGTGTGAAAAATTAGATCAACATGTTTTTGAGGCGTAGACGATTACACAAAATTTGTCGTCAAAATGATAAATATCACTCTACCTCTATCTGTGAGTGAGGCGTAAAAGATTACATAAATGTTTCGTCAAAATGATAAATATTACTCTCCCTCTCACAGATGTGAGTGAGGCATAGAAGATTACACAAATTTGTCGTCAAAATGATAAATATCACTCTACCACTATCTGTGAGTGAGGCGTAAAAAATTACACAAATGTTTCGTCAAAATGATAAATGCACTCACCTCCATCTAAGAGTGAGGCATAGAAGATTATACAAATTTGTCGTCAAAATATTAAATAGCACTCTACCTCTATATGTGAGTGAGGCGTAGAAGATTAGACAAATTTGTAAAAATAATAAATAGCACTCTACCTCTATAAAACAATCAGTAATGTAATATGTGGCAGAATATACTTACTCTAAGCAAACTATTCTGAAATGTGGTGTTGGTCTGTCTGTTTTCCTAAAGTTATGCACATCCCGGTTGTAGACATCAAAATCAATTTTCAGAGTACATTCTTCACTGGTATCTTTGTTGCATTTGATAATTCTCAACTTTTTCAACACCGCCGACATATCAGTACAGTCTTCTGAAGTCACTAAAGATTTTACTTCTTCATTATTTGTATCCATCATAGCTTCCGTATGAAGTATTGCGTTTGTATCTTCAATATTCTCCAAAAACGCAATTTTTATATCTACCCAATTATTAAATGATTGGTTTTTGTAGAAATCAAAAAGATACTCTTCTTTTTTAGTTTCTATAATACGTGCATTCATATTATCACGTGGGATCACTTCTGGCCTGCCGAAGTCATTATTTGGAGGTAGCCAGGATTTTTTAAATATTCTTTCTAAGTTTTCATATAGATCAGCTGATTCCGAGTGCGATGGGGACCCGGCAGATTCCCGACGGCTCGAATTAGCAGAGGCAAAGTTTTTCTCGGACAGTCTTTTCAAAATATTAAAAGGGTTTCTTAGTTTCTTTCCCGGGACTACAGGACTCACTTCAACTACGCAATCTGAATCCGAATCAGAATCCAGATTGATTTGCCGTCGATCTATAACTTCGAAATTGTCGTTCATATAAATATCAGCATTGAACGATTTGTTGAAGGTTTTTATAAGACCGGAAAGCGCTCTGCGATGCCTAGCTGATGTTTTATTTTGTTCATCCAATGATTTGAGACTTCTAGCAATTTGTCTGATTTTGTTTAAGTTTTCATTGAACACATCTGTTGTCTCAGTTAATCTAGGTCTTTTCGCTCTCGATTCTTCATCATCGTCATCCAATTCTATTGTGTCCACAATTGTCTCATCGTTCACAACTTCGTACTCTTCTGTTAGTCGTAAACGCGCTCTATATCTTTCATTGTACGTGTTTATAATTCTCTGAAGTGCGTGAATGTTTTCTTGTCTTATACTTCTCCCGTATGCGAGCTGTCTCAATCTAAGAGCTAAGTTTTTTATAGCTGCAAAGTGTAAATATCTTGGAGTATTTTGTCGGTATTGTGCACTATTAGATATATCGGTGTTATGACTAACGTTTGGGTTGTTGGTCGTGTGTCCCGGGAACATAGGCATATGCATTCTGGGATAGAATTGAAATCTAGGATTAAAGTTTCCCATGAATGGTCTTTGGTAGAAGAGATTAAACTGGAAATAGTGTGTATTAGTGCGAGGCCGGTAGTAACCAAAATGGCGGAATTGGTTCATATTAGGTCTGAAGTTTTGGTAAAAATGTGGAAGACTGTTTGACCGAGTTTGTGGATTTCGGTTATTCACAGCCGAGTCTGTCACTCTCCTAATGTGAGCCCCATTCACTTCATCTGGCAAACTGTATGCGGATGTAGTAGACACCGCTGTGTTATTCTTCTTCCTAATATTTTCTAGATTAATGACATAACACAAGTTGTTCAAGAAAATATTCTTGGGTATGTATTCCTCACTTGGCACTCTAACACTAACAATTTGGTTTCTAAGTAAATCTGGGCAATTCCCAAATTGTTTGTTGTCATCTATGTTTTTATGAGATTTGTCTTGCCTACTTTTAAGTTTTTGTAACTTCCATTGACAGTACCTTCTTAATGGGTCTATATTTGCTTTGTTTTTGTGGGTAGGTGAGCTAGTACTTGAGACTGATTTAGAATCATTGCTTGTAAAAACAGAGTCTTGACTTCGGTCTGGCAGGCATGTGTTGCTTGACAGAATATCTGAAAAATGACAGATTATAAGTAAGGAATTGGCTCTTATTTTTATTTATTTATTTTACAGATGGATAATCTTACCTGAGTTCTCAGTAGTCTTTTCATTTGTATTATCAACATCCATCAATAGACTACTATTTGTATTACCATTAGTCTCTTTCAAACTGTTTGCATTTGATACCTCTACAACTTCATTTTCTTTTTTATTGTTTTGTATATTTTCACTAGATTCTAAACTGTTTTGTGCATCTACCTCCATTCCATTATTGCTTGGTTCACTTTTACTGTTTTGTTTTTCTACTTCCATACTTACTATTGTCTCATTAGTACAATTAGGTTCAATTTCTTGTATTTTATCTATTTTTGTTTCTACTTCCGATTGTGAGGCTGAATTATCACATTTCTCTGTATCATCTTTTTCTGTTTTTTCTTTAGAATCTTTTGGATTTTCGTCAGACTCATTAGGTTTTATGACATGTCTAAAAACTTTGTATCCCAAGCGGCTAAGGGAAGCGTAAACTTTGTACTGACTGATAGAAATATCATTTGAGAGTAATAGAGAGTAGGCTTGCTGTAGTGAAACAGTAACACCACAATATTTCAGAAGCAGACAATTCTAGAAAATAGAGTAAAACAGTAAATTTAAATTGATTGGAATGTAATGTAATTGAGTAACGATATGTAACTTTACTTCTATTTTGCAGTCAGGCACCTACCCACTATCAAACTAAAAATTAGTTGCGTACACAGAACTAAAACAGACATCACTTTAAAAACAAAAGATAACACAAGGTGGAGGCAATTTTGGATCTTAAGGAGATTACAAAAACTGAATAAAAGAAATAAATAGAAAAGAAACTTACCACTTCCATCAAGTACAATGCCTCCTCTGGTCTCAAGTATACTTTCTTCTCCCTATGATGTCCCAGATATTGCCAATGACCTCCACATAGTTGAGTAACTTCTGCAAGATTAAGATCATCTCTCCACTCTGCATGGGATAACACCCCACTGTAATGAATACAAACATTACTATAGGTGAGGCCGACATGTCTCATACTTACAGGCGGACTGGGCAGATGTGCCTGCGGAGGCGGAGGCGATCTTTACAGGAATATATAAAGGACAACAAAGGCGTTACAACCTCGAGTAGATAGGAGTTAACATTGTTAAGCCACAAATTAAGGAAGGGTGAAGGGGGAGGGGATAGAAAGGTTCTACCTCTCTGCACCACTTCCCCCCTTGGAACTTTACATACTTTGACAAGTGTATCTACCAGCAAATCCCTAATTTGACTTAATTAGTGAATAAAAAAACAAATACAAAGATGAAATAATGTCATCAACAGTGTTCACATAATCAGATGCATAGGTTCCTAAAGTTCATTTTAGGCTAAGATGGTTTTGAGGCAGCTCTTTAAAAAACTTTTAAAAAAATGTGAATCCCAGGATTCCATAAAAATCAGAAATGCAAAACTATTCTGTAACATGCTGAGGAAACAATGTCTTTAGCATGTGGTATTTATTTAAAAAAAAGACTCCAGGATTACATATTTTTGTAAGGTATATACCTACTTACAGTAAATTTAAAGTTTCCCATCAATTTTATGAGTATGTTGAGTGTAAGGAGAGCAGTAGACAGTACATACACACTCCAAAAAAAGTAGGCAGGTATGTAGGTAGCTAATCGAGACTTGAAACTTTGTGATCATGTGTTAAAAAATACTGCATTTCCAATTATCATATCTGTGCGTCAATTATTGTGACCTTTAAATGTAAATGTGAGCCACATATTCCATTACAGACTGTTCCAGTTCTGGTTTAAGCTAGTGGATTGTAGCCCATGTATTTGACAAACAAGATCCACAAGAAATATGATTTGCCTTACATAAAGGTTAAACCAATAAGTTTGGGAAAAATCATGCAATGTAATGCATACAAAAGAAAACTCTTTAAACAACAAGATTTAAAACAGAAGTCAAAAGTAATTGCTTTTAAAAATTTGCTAACTTGAAACCCGATATGAGCTCATAAACTTGTAGCATTGACTTTTCTCATGAATTTATATCATTTACTTAGCATAACTTGATGTCAATAACAAAGATATCTTGGAAGTTATATTTCATACCTTTTATCAATCCTCTGAACTTCAACTAAACGCTTTCTGGCTTCCAGAGCAGACTGTATTTGCTTTTGCTCTAGCCAAGACCCGTCAGGTATGACATCTTTGAGGCCTAGTTCAGGCAGTGTCACCTCAATCTTTGTAGCCCCTTTCGCTACAATCTCAACTCCTCTGGAAATCCAGCAATAACAATAAAATAGCAACATAAAACATACCGAAAATTGTTTATGATGAAAAGTGCAAAGTGACAACTTACGATAAAAACTTATATTTCTCCATTCTATATCTATAACAATAGTGCGCTTAGATGACAAATAATAAAATTAGCTATTTTTGAACAGAGGTCATCATTTGTTACATGGAATTATCAGATAAAATCGTAAAACACACGTTCAACGAAAGAATAACGTAGCCGTCAATCAGAATGTCTTGTCATATTTGACGTATATGTCAATTCTAGGCTTTGCGTTCGGGAATTTGTGATTGACTAACGAAAGTTAACTGGTATTTATTAGGTAGGTACTAACCTGTTTGTTGGTTTATTATTACTAAGCCTGACCTAGGATTTGAATACAGGACCTGGACTCAATTCCTAGGGCCACAATTCGTGGACGTGGATATAAGCTTAAGAAATTTTGTATACGTGTTTGTAAACCTTTGAACATTGAACTACTAGGTATTAGAAGTTCGTCTAAAGTTCTAAACTGAAATGACGCGCCCCACTATCACATTAACGCACACAGGCAAATTAAAAATATGGACGCAATCCATACAAAAATGCCGCTATTGTAATTGGTTGGTGTCATTCAGTTGCTGGTAGGGCTCAAACGTAATCGTACCTACGCTTCGTTCTATTGTGAAAGTACCGTCAGCATGTCGACCAAAAAACATTTACGGAGTCAAGTAAGTAAAATAATGCGTTATTGATAAAATGTTTTAAATCATACACTACTTTTATAGCGGTTTATATGCATATATTACCAACTGTGTATTATATTGCAGGCAAAAGAAATTATCGCAAAAGTGTACCACAGAATGAAATATGAAGCGGAAAATGGAGTAGAAAAACTATCTGATGCTAGATGGCGAACTGCCCAAGCCGTTGGTGTTAGTGAATCTACGGTCACGCGAATTTTGAAACAAGAGAAACTAGCAAGTACATTAAATGATTCGTCACAAAAAAAATTTAGATCGCCCTTAAAACCAATAAGGAAGCGCACCAGGACAAACCTGGCTGATTTTGATATGGGTGTACTTCGCAAAACGATAGCGACATATCGTACAGAATTTAATGAATTACCAACGTTAAGAAAGCTAAAACAAATATTAACAGAAAGAATTGGTTTTAACGGTTGTATAGAAACTCTGCGCACTATTTTGAAGGAATCGGGCTACGAGTGGTGTAAAATAGATGAAAACCATATAAAGCTTTAGTAGAAAAGCATGATATTCAAATGTTACGCTTTCAATATTTGAGGCAATTAAAAAAATATCGTAGCGAGGGCCGCTATATCGTATACACAGGTGAAAGTTGCGTTCATACAACACATCTGCAAAACATGGACTGGAAACCAGACATGGGAGTATCAGCAGTGCAAAAAAACTTGTCTAAAGGTTCTCGGGTCATAATTGTTCACAGCCGGCGGATGTGAAGGATTCGTCCCAAATGCTAGTTTGGTGTATAAAGCAAACTCTACAATTGGAGATTATCACGACGAAATGAATCTGGATAATTATAAGAAATGGCTCACTACACAATTGCTGCCCAATCTCCCGGAAAAGGCAGTCATCGTTGTGGATAACGCTTCTTACCACAACGCTTTATTAGAAATAGCTCCCAACTCAAACTCAAATAAGCAAGCCATGAGAACGTGGCTCGCAGAAAAAAACATTCAGTATGATGAATCAATGAAAAATATTGATCTGTACGATCTTATTTTAAAAAATAAGGATAGATTCAAGAGGTTTGCTACTGACGAACTGATTCAATCAAAAGGGTTTGAAATTCTACGACTACCACCTTACCACCCAGAACTAAATCCAATTGAAAAGATATGGGGGATACTAAAAAAACACGTGGCTAATAAAAATGATTCACAAAATTTTGCATCTATTACGTCACTTATAAATGAACGACTCGAAATGATTGATCGTACTATGTGGGAAAATTCATGTCAGCATGTTGAAGACACAGAAAAACAGTATTTGCCATATTATGACATGGACTTTGAATTTATTACTTGTGTTGTTAATGAGTCTGATTCAGATGAAAGTGAATCTATGGAGATGAGTGAATAGTGACACTGAGTAGTTGTAGTAATTATACTTATTTGATAAATAAACATTTCGAAAGAATATCAATCTTGTTTAATTAGTCTACATAATTACGGAATTCTGACAAAAAGTCATAAGTTCAAACTTTGGGTTTGCTCTTTAGCAAACCCAAAGTCCTCCATCATCCATAACACAACCATAGCTCTTTGGCTACGGTTGTGTTATGGAGATAAAAAGACAGATCCGATCCGCATCGATACGATCCGTTCAAAGACCGGCATAGTGGAAGTTGGTAAAAAGACCGCGAAACTAAAGTGGGAGTGGGCAGGACTAAAATGCAGGATGCACCAATACCTTCAATACGCATGCGGCATAGATTATGCAATTACTAGTATCCAACACCAACGTGCAAAAAACCTCGGGCGACAAAATATCCTGAGGATGCCAAGTGTAGTGGCAAAACGCGTCGAGTTAATACTCAACGCGGTGACGGTTCGTGTAGTTAATTGCCTGCGCCGGCGTCGCTTAGCGGAATTTTATAAATTTCAACTTGATTTATACTAATACCGCGAAGACTGGCGAACCCTTACCGCTGACAGGGTCACGGAATAGTTTAAGGCTAGGCCTTTGCCCAGCAGTGGAAAAGTATAGTCTAAAAAAATAATTACAAAATAGAAAAAAAAACAACTAAACCATTAATGGACAAATAGGAGAAATACTATCATAATTAAAATAATATAACTTCAATTTCTTTGTAGACCGTATTTGCTAAGAAGCGGCTATTTTTGGGTTCGTTGTCTGACTTGCTTGCTTTGCTTTGCTTGTCATAATTGACGTGAACGCACGAGAGAGCGGACGTTTTGTTTCATACAATGAGCGAGCGCTGCTCCCAACGGCAAGCGTTGTCGGATTTATCACGCGGCTAGTCAACCGTCATAAGATCTTAAAGCGTATCCCAAGATACGTAGATATATTATAGCATCTTAGCCGTGTGTGTCGACGCTTACACACAGATAAAGAATCGAAATCATCGAAATCAACTCGTTAAGTAGTGGGGCGCGTCGTTTTACCTTAGCGGCGCGGATCGCTTTTAAATCAAACTTATGGCGTTGTACGAGTGCGTTTACGGAGGAGCGATTGCGTTTATTTGTTATTGATCATCAGCAGGGCGACTCAGAACGTTCGATTTCCATTCGGCTTGGGTGTCGGCTAAATTTTATGATTCATTCTTAGGGTTTCGTACCTGAAAACGTAAAAATCGGAACCCTTATAGGATCACTTCGTTGTCCGTCTGTCCGTCCTTTGTCTTTTTCTTACGAACGCGTGGTACTATCAAGGTGGAATTTATATCAAATACTCAGCCCTGCGATCCCTTGAAGCTGTGAAAAATTAAACTACTAAGCCAACGCAACCAAATATACAGCCGTTTATGCTGCAAATATGAGCATATTTCTGAAAATTTTCGAAACTCAAAAAGGAATAAAAACCTACAGGATACTTTCCGTGAACTTCTTCTTCTTCATCATCATCGTTTCCTCATGTCTGAGGGTCGTGACCACTAAAACCAGCGTTGCGGTTCAGGGCTCTCCAGGCACACCTGTCCTGGGCTCGGTGGATTGCCTCTTGGGTGTTGCACTTGATGGACTGTAGAATGGCATCCGTCCACCGAGTGGATGCTCTACCTCTACTCCTTCTTCCTTCAACGTGCCCAACCAGTGATAAGCATCTCCAGATTTCCCCCTGAATTCAGAATCTGTAAATCTGTTAACAACAACGTCATAGGTACAGGTACAGGAATAATTGTAACTGTATTTTTTTTGTTATATTATATAATAATATTTATTTACCCCTTATTACCCCCTTTCCCGAAGAACGCGTAAAGGTATTAAATTAAATTTCATATCAAATACTCAGGTCTAATATATCTTTAAGCTGTAAAAAACCTAACTTCTAAACCAATGTCAATCAAAAGATACAAAATTTCCGCAACCGACTGTCGCAACTCGAAGGGAAGCAAAACCTTGTACTTCCCGTGAACTCATAATCTTGAAATTTGGAATTAAGCAACGCCTTATAGCACGGATAAAGGGAAATACGACAATCTTGAAATTTTTGTTACATCACATATCCTTTATCTTCTAAGTTAATCTTATACTTTAAACGAGAAATTCTTGTAGATCTCGAAAACGGCTACAATGATTTTCATATTTTTTCTGCGGGTTTTGGAAGTAATAAATCGATCTAGCTAGCTAGGTTCTATTTTCAGGACATGATGATTTATCCGCTTTTTCACGCCTGTAATAGGTATTTTTTTTAATGCAAATAATATTTATTACTTTTGCAGTGTGTTAGTTTTACTCATAAATATAAAACAATTTAAAAAATAAAAAGCTTAATGGAAGTGGTCTCAATTGGCTGAAATACAGTCCTTTAAACGTTGAGGCCAGTTATCAATAGAAGCACGCACTCTTTCCATGGGAAAATTCTTCACTGCCAATCGTATGGATTGTTTTAGGGACTTCCAAATTATCATGGCGTTTAGAGCAAGCCGTACTCTCTAAAACTGACCATACATCATAATCCAGCGGATTAAGATCGGGACTAGACGACGCCAGTCTTCAGCTCTGATGAAATCCGAAACGTTCGCTTCTAATCAAGACTGCGTGGACCGAGCTTTATGATCCGGCACCGAGTCTTGTTGGTAAGACCATACTTGGTTATTGAACATGGTGTTGTTAAGGGCTTAACTACCTTCGCAAGAATGGTATCTTGATACACTTGTGCCCGATGTTTTGACAAAATTATGGCTCAGTCACTACTTCATAGCTAACACCCCACTAAACCATCACTGAAGTCGGGTAATGCCCACGTTGCACTCTGCTGACTTATTGGGAAGCTTCCTTAGAGGTTTCAGCATAAATACGATCATTTTGTTTGTTAAAATGTTGCTCATTTGTAAAGATTTTCTCATTCGTAAACAACATTTTTCTGTGACCGCCCTTTGCGTGTACGGCTTTGCGTGCTTTGGGACGTAAGGGAGCTTGACCAAGACCATAAGCTCCAAGCCAACCTCACCTTCACGTGGTGCGTCCTGTTTATACAGACGAGGCTCTGGCGACCGACCGATAAATATCCTTTAAATAAATATAAATATCCTTTGGACATTCCCACACATCGCCATCTAGTCCCAAAGTAAGTTACTCAAAGCTTGTGTTATGGGTGCCAGACAACGGATATAATACTTAAATACTTTTTGTTTGTAAATACATACACGATATACATAGAAAACACCCAGACCAATACAAACATACATGTTCATGCACACAAATGTTTGTATTGTGCGGGGACCCGCACCCGCTGCGTAGTAGGCGATTTCTCGACCACTACACCAGACGGGTCCTCGACCGATGGCGGTATAACCATCCAATGTAAGGCGCAGCTAAATGTTGGACTGTGACGGGCAGCAGCGTCACAGCTGCAAGGGGCTGCGCCTCTGCGCTCGCCAACCCGCCTGCCAAGCGTGGCGAGCATTGGCAATATCCCTTTATATGGAAGTACACAAAAAAAACCAGGCCCCCAGTCTCCGGCAGCCCCGCTATTCCTGACTTTGTTAGCGGTCACGGTAACGGCGGGCCAGGGGGTGCTAAGAATCCCCGGAAGCGATCGCGCTGCCACCCCCCGACGACAAACTGGCCCTGATAACGTACAAAACGTGTACACTGAGGACAGATGAGAAGTTGCTCGAGCTGGAACAAATGAGCAGGTTACACTAGGACATAATGGGTTTATCAGAAGTCCGTAGAGAGGGCGAGGACACGGTAACTCTGCAGTCCTGAAACCTGCTCTACTACCGGGAAGGCAACCAACGCCCAAGGTGGTGTCGGGTTCCTCGTTCACAAGTCCCCTCGTCAACAATATCGAGACCATCGAGAGTGTCGAGCAGGGTAATATATCTTATACTCAGAATATCCAAGAGGTATTCGCTGAAGGTCATACAGGTATGTGCACCGACCTCGAAACAGCCGGATGAAGAGGTGGAGGAAATGTATGAGGACGTAAGTAGAGCCATACATACTTCCAAAACCTATTTTACTGTTGTAATGGGGGACTTCAACGTGAAACTGGCGAGCGAGGCGAGAATGAGTTGAAGGTGGGACCTTTTGGATACGGGCAAAGGATGCCAGGGGACAGAGGCTGGCCGACTTTCTGGAGAAGGAGGGACTCTTTGCGATGAACTCTTTCTTCCAGAAGCCGCCTCAAAGAAAGTGGACCTGGTTGAGTCCCGATGGCTTCACGAGAAACGAGATTGACTTCTTCATGACCGCCAAGAGACGCTTATTCAATGATCTCTTCGTGATCAACAGGGTGAAAACCGGTAGCGATCACCAAATTGTTCGAGGCACATTGAATATAAATGTCAAATTGGAAAGATCCCGCCTGATGAAGTCCACGCTCCGACCGACTCGTGCTCATATCCAAAATCCCGGGAGCTTTCAACTCAAGTTGTCAAACCGCTCTGATTGCCTAGAAAATTGCGTTACTGTGGACGAAATTAACAACGGGTTTGTGGAAACTGTTCAAACGGTGGGGTCTAAGTTTTTAAGCCTGGCTGTAAAAATAGACCTCATAAACTGTCGGTCCACACTCTCGACCTTATGGCAAAACGTCGATCTATGGCACTGCAGACCTCCGTTAATGCTGGAAAATACAGGCAACTCAATAGACAAATATGGAAGTCCCTGCGACCACGACATTCGTTGTTTTAACACTAATAGTGTTAAAGAAACGATAGAGCGGAACTAAGGCTCCAGTGTTTGCAAGGGACATGTCTATTGGGCAAAGCCTGTTGACGAAGCTTAAGACGGAGGACGGCAGTGTAGCGTCGACGAAAGCAGAGGTTTTGAGGGAGATCGAATCGGTTCTATGGGCAGTTGTACACCTCAGTTGCCATACCCGTTGATAGCTCGGTCAGAGACCCACGAGCTATCCTGACCCGACACTACACCGAAGACATCCCGGACATCAGCCTCTACGAGATTAGCATGGCCCTTAAACAGCTCAAAAACAACAAGGCACCTGGCGAGGACGGAATCACAGCAGAGTATCTGAAGGCGGGTGGAACACCGGTACTTAAAGTCCTTCAGAGACTCTTTAATTCCATGCTGCTGGTGCACCACACCCGAGGCGTGGAACAGGAGTGTGGTGGTGTTGTTCTTCAAAAAAGGAAACAAAACCTTATTGAAGAACTATAGACCCATCTCACTCCTGAGCCATGTCTACGAGCTGTTTTCAAGGGTCATCACGAATCGTCTCGCACGTAGGTTTGATGACTTTCAGCCTCCCGAACAAGCCGGTTTCCGGAAAGGCTATAGTACCATAGACCACATCCATACGCTTAGGCAAATTATACAGAAGTCAGAGGAGTATAATATGCCAGCAGAATACGTAGATGTATGCAGAGCAGAACACGAGGGCGATTCCACTGCGGAGAGGTGTGAGACAGGGCGATGTTATATCTCCGAAACTGTTCACAGCGGCATTGGAAGACGCCTTCAAACTTATGGATTGGGAAGGAATCGGCATCAATGTAATACATCACACACCTCCGATTTGCCGATGATATAATCGTTGTGGCAAAGACGCTGGACGATCTTGGCACTATGCTCGAAGACCTTGACCGAGTATCCCAACAAGTGGGTCTTAAAATGAACATGGAGAAGACGAAAATTACGTCGAACTCCCTTGTCTTACCCACTCCAGTATCCGTTGGAAACTCAACTCTCAACGTTGTCGACGAGTACGTCTACCTGGGACAAGTGATCCAATTGGGTAGGTCCAACTTTGAGAAAGAGGTCAATCGTCGAATTCAACTCGGCTGCCCAGCCGAGTTGGATTCGTCGATTGACCTCGGTCGGAATATTGCGCAAGAGTGTCTTCTCATCTCATCTACCTCAGTGTCTGAAGACGAAAGTGTTCCACCAGTGTGTGATACCAGTGATGACATACGGATCCGAAACATGGTCTCTTACTATGGGCCTTATAATGAAGCTCAAAATCACACAACGAGCGATGGAAAGGGCTATACTGGGTGTTTCTATACGGGATCGAATCAGAAACGAGGAGATACGTAGAAGAACTAAAGTAACGGACATAGCCTTGAGAATCAGTAAGCTCAAGTGGCAATGGGCAGGGCATATAGCGCGAAGAAGTGATGGCCGTTGGGGCAGGAAAGTTCTAGATTGGAGACCCTTCGACCAGAGCCGCAGCGTGGGACGTCCACCAACAAGATGGACAGACGACCTTATAAAGATAGCAGGATCAAACTGGATGCAGACCGCTAGTGAAGCAGTAGACGTCATTTGGTTGGTAATGATGATGATGATGCCCTTTGCGTACCGCTTCAGTAGTTTTTTTCGATTTTAACAGCCTATTCTTTTTTAAATTATCAGTTAATAAATGACCAGTGCGTCTCTTATAGGCTGCAAGTCCTAAGTCATCTTTTAAAATACGCGACATGGTTCTGGGTGCTATCTTCATCTCCCGAGATAAAATCTTTTGCTTTCGGACAGGATTTCTGCGATTTCTTTCCCTTACTGCTTTGACCACCTTTTTCGTACGAACACTATGTGGACGGCCAGATCTTTTTCTGTTACAAACAGAGGAGGTCTCATTGTACCTATTGATAGCCCGGTACACAAACATTTGACTAATACCAAGCGTTTGGAGAGTTTTAAAAATTGCAATTGGCTCCATAACAACTTTGTGGAATGCAATCACAGCGATTCGGTTCTCTTTATCACCCCACTCCATTTTAATACCGGCAAAATAATATAAAATGTATTGGCGCCAAAATAAGAAAAAAAAATGAGTAATCGTATAAAAATGACAGATTCAAAATTCAAATGTAATATCTTTCTTATTTTTATTTGAAACAGTATTTATGGCCAGACTGTGTATATAGGAATCCTTTGTAAAAATATATTTTTTAAGATTGTCATATATATGTACTGTTGGTGTACCTTATCAATAAAATAAAAAATAATAATAATAAGATAGTACTTCTATGATAAAAAACAATTATTTTATCATAGAAATACTATCTTATTCTATCATAATTTATTTTAGTAACGCTTTTAACAATATTTTTTACTTCCTAATCTCTTTGGTGTTTCCCCAAACGCTATCTTTTTATACCTATAAAATAATGGCTGTACAGTGCTCATAGGAGACAATTGGCCTCTGAATAACGTGAATAGATGGCTCCGTACGTCTTTGACTTGCGGGTCAACCAGAGTTTTCCCCGAATAGCTTTATAAATCATGTACATACGCAATGCTTCAAGTCACTTCTTATATTAGTACTGAAACTAACCGAGACGCAGGCGAGGGCGTTATTGGCTTTACCTAAGTTACGTAGAAAGATGGAGGTGTGTTCTCAATAGTAATTACTTGAAAGCGATACAAAGACCTTTGACTTATTACGACGATACGTGTTTTGTATGGACACATATACAGGAAATACGTAATATACGTGGGTGACGCCGAAGGGGAAGGATAGTAAAAAAATAACAATGGTGTAAATAAAGCTAAGTTTGATTTGAGTTTTGTGTTTATCTTATTTAAAAATCGGCAAAGTGCGAGTCGTACTCGTACACTGCGGGTTCCACTCATTTTACCACTTTGGAAGCGTCTAGCTATGAAACGTTAGACTTTTAAAGAAAATGGTTTTAGGAACCTCAATGTCATTTTAAAAGACCTATCCATAGACCAAACGCATAGGTTTGACTAAAAAAAAATTTTGGTTTTAGTTTCATGTATGGGAACCCCCCTTAAGTATAACTATTTTTTATTTTTTGTATAGGAATCGTAAAGCGGTTTACAGGATACAACCAAATTTCAACAGTGTGATCCTTATAGTTACAGAATGAAGTGGCTATGACATACGGACGGACAAACAGACAGACTTGACGAAACTATATGTGTTCCATTTTTTCCATTGGCTACGGAACCCTAAAAATGAAAAATTTCGTTAAAAAGAAAGTCAAGCAAGATTGATTACATTACAATATTCGACTAGAAAAGAAAAAATGTACTGGCAGGAGTAGTTTTGTAAGACAATTGGTACAAATTATGTTGTTATAATATTAGAAGGCATACAATAACTCTTTTTTGGGGATTCAACATCATTTATTTCCATATAAACATTATCATTTAAAAAAAAATTGACGTTAGTACTTATATTGAATCAAAGGTAGATTACTAAAAACCAGCGACGTATCATATCTGTTCGGTTACTCTTAGCTACCTATGACAGTTCAGTGTT
>CAWUPE010001202.1:0-24240 GCA_963924145.1 Pyrausta purpuralis | reverse complement strand
GATGTTGTTGTGTTTTGGTGAGCCAGCCAGACTCAGACTCACCAAATCCATAGACCATACAGAAATATGTTGATATGCAACCCCACCATATTCCAACAGCACGCACTGTCCTGCTGTGCTGTAGCCTGTGTTTGACAAACAAAAAAAAAGGTGGGAAATGTCTACGGTTGACGCCTTGATTGACGCTAGTTGATGAAATTTTCATACAGTTTTTATTCCATTTACACAAAATCCCGGCTTAATCTGAAGTGAATAATCTGATTATAACAATTCTAATAATTACACAAATGATTCGCCATAGAATCGCATTTGTAAAAAAAAATAGTGGTTGGAACTACTGCATAGTTAATATGCGTCTTTTATCATTTTGCATGTGCGTGAAAGAAATGTCAGAATAGAGGAATACGTAGATTTGTCGCTGTTTTTTTGACAATGTAATGCCGAATTTATTGAACGTATTTTTTCTAGTGTTTAATGTGTATAGTGAAACAGATGATCAATGAAATTGTAATGTTACGAACAAGTGCAGTGTCGGTTAGTTAGTTTTTGACAGCCGGCAGGCTCGTCGTAAGCGACCAAAGATTGGTTCCCCATAAAAATGAACAGTCGCAGTAGTGTAAATGAAACAAATTTGGTGAATTTCTCGACGGATCTGTCGACATTGAACCAATTGGACGCGAAGGACGGCTTGCTGAGTTTCCCTTTTGACCACATTTACGCGTGTCACTCTGAAAGTTCAGATCGCAGACAGGCGCTTCAGCTCGATAAAGAAGTCGAAATCTCCACACACTGTGTAGTATCTGAAGACAAAGATCTTGTTGTGAGCTCCAGCTCGGAGATCAGCAGACTCACTGGCCAGCTGGCTGCATCTGAAAACCAAAATAAGAAGTTGAAAGATCTCCTTATTTATCATTTAGATTTGATTCAACAACAAAACGAACTCATAACTAAAAGGGAAAAGTTGTATCAGGCCTTGAAACAGGAAAATGATACAGTAAGTTTGTCTTATAATACTCATTAACTGCTTAAAATTATGTGAGTATGTGTTTTTTAATATATTTGGTAAGGACATCATACATTGGTACTCAGATTTAAGTGTCTAAGTGTTGTTGTGTGGCTGTTGGCAATTGTGGATATTAGTCATGTCATTTTACTTTTATGATAATGCAATGGAGTACTTTATAAACAAAAATCTTACTCTGTACAGCTTGCACAATCCAAAATTTACAACTATTTTAACCCCGACTTAACAACACAAAATACTGACAGCAGTGGAATCATAGTTTAACCAAAGTTGAGGTAAAATGAATAAGAGATTTTGCAATTGGACCTAATGAATGCAGAATGTGGTGTAGGTTTTATGTGATTACTGCTATCTGTATGAAGTATATAAACAATTGGTTATTTGTTGTCATTGGTGTATCTTTTATATTTTTTATTTTAACAATAAACTAATTAGCAAAGATCTTCCATAAAAGATGCATGCACTATGTTTGTGGATAAGGTAAAATTTAAACATGCACATGTAATGTGTAATTAACTACACAGATTTTTAAGCTTTTGCACTTGGCTTACATGTATTATGGTGCTCACTATAAATTATTACTGCCATCCACCAATACCATGCCACCACCATTCACCATAATTGTCTTTGTACATGTGTAGAAGCTATTACCCATATTAAAATATATCATTATAAATATAATTATAAAAAATAGATTATTTAAAATGTGAATATTTGTCACACACCTCGCACTCTATGCTTTTCTTAATCAAAAATTGAGCGCTAGCACCTGCATGGATGGCACTATCTATATAAACATTTGATTTGTTTTTTTATGTGCATTCATTTTACTAAATTTATCCAATAATACATTCACCCAAAAATTTCACTATAAATAGTAAATTGTGTAATTATAACCTCAAATTTTGTTAGATCTGTGCTATGCATTATAAAAACAATTATTTACATATTTCAGTGAAAAACATGAATGGTATTTTAAAAGCATTTATCACAAAAACATAATTAAAAAAGAAACATTTATGTAAGCAAAGCGAATGATGTTACTTGATATTCAGTCATACCACATTTGGAACAAACAATATTTGTATCCATATTTTGAAAAGTGTGATGATTCAATTACTTAATTAAGACTCTTAAATTGATTGAAATTAATTTCAGTGGTAAGACTGACCTTTAAGGTGAATGGCATATTTCTAGGAGAAATATCTTGGTACCATATCCATGTTTAATTAGATCTGAAGCGAATGTAAAAAAGTTTGTGCGTTTCTTATTTATTATTTTTTCTATTATTTTTGTGTTTTTTCAATGCATTAGTTAATATTATGAAATCAGGACTGACAAGGGCAGAGCAAACTCTAAATAAACTATTCATTTTAAAGGCTTCTGAAAACTATGGGAGAAGCTTATGATTGGCAGTCAGACAACCTCCATGGTATAGTGGCTAAGCACACTGGTTTCAAGGCGTCGCCACTCCGAGCTCCTGGGTTCGATTCCCGGTCGGGTCAATATAAATTAAATTATTAAATATTATTATTAATTAAATTATTGTTAGTAAATAAAGTTTTGATGTAAAACAATATTTGTACACGGCATTTTTACAATATTGAGTGCAGTTTTATTAATAATATTGTAGGAGGCACATTTTTTGTGTACTTGCATACTTTTTATCACAGTTTCTTCCACCTCCTTTATCCTTCTGGATAACCTCATCACTAGAAAAACAACAGTTTTGCTACTTAAAATGCAGGAAAGTGTAAGATTATTTTCAGTCAGTGGCTGTGCGAGTTTATATTTTGCATGAATTTTGATTGATTATAATGATATTAATAAAAAAAAATATCATAACTAATATAGTATGCTCTTTGCTTTACATAATTCTGACAATTTCAGTGTCTTTTATATCTGTATGTGTAGTAGCTATATACTCGTACCATACTTGACCATGTTTCTATCAAAGAATGTTGAATGGTAAACTATTGGCTTGCAGCTGAAAAGTAAACTGAATAGAAGAGCAAGCGGAGTGAGTCAGAGACAGAGCTCGAACCCCCCTCCGCTCGTGCACGTGCCCTCAGGAGGGCTGCCGCCGCCCGCGCCCGCGCTGCCCCCGGTCACCTCCACTGTCGTGAAGGCGGAGCCCGGTCCCCCTGCACAGGTACGTACACCTGCGACTTTTGCCACATGACACATATTTTACATATTCTGAGCAAGCAAACAAATGGATGCATTCAGCTCATTAAAAATATTAATTTAAAAAAACAGCCTAACCAAACATTAAAAATTCGTCGTTAAAACTAATTGACTACACATAGTTCAGCCATCAGTCTGAACGTTACATTCTTGGCTAGTTGACGTTCAGCCATTTCATTGGAGGTCGGCGTTTCATGAACTGCCTAGGTTTCCAATTAACTGCCTGATTCAATCATATGACCGCTACACTACATGTACACGTCTATATTAATAATTTCGTCAAGGGGTACGGTAGACTAGATCGAAACCTTATATGAATAACAAAACATAAAAATATATTGATTTCGAGTCGACAACATATATCCGCAAAATTCGGATTATGGAGAATTTCGTTAAATTCTAATAGCACTGACAAACAAACCGCAGTCGCCATTGACAAGGCGTATAGTGCATAGATATGTCAGATAGATTGGAAAGCTCTTGGAGCGTTAAGGACCCTTATAATGTTTGGGGAAGCAACCTTTGGTGTCGCTAGCGCCATTTTATTTTCACATTAATTGAGTTATAATATTTCAATTCTTATTGACAACCGGCTTAGATTTTAAATGACACCCTATTTTTTATATTATTAATTACGTCAAGGTTTACGAGACTCGATCGAAACATTATATGAATATATTTTAATTCTCATTAATCCCTCAAGGGTATGTGAACGAGACACAATGCAAATTCTATTGTTATGCGGTTGCCTGCAACCGCTCGGGTGTTGAAGCATTAACAACCGGCTTAGATACTAATTTGTATTTAGGTATTTATAACTGGTAGATAATGCCATTCGGCATTGATTCCACCGTATGTTATGCAATAAAGTTGAAAAAATTCGTTTTCTAATTTTTCATCATGTAGTGACAGAGAATAATTAAAAAACCAAAAGTGTTTATGTGTGTAAAAAGCGGAGCCGATTTAGCGCTTTAGTAGTTCGTGAACATATTCGAATCTAGCGCTTAATGCACCGCTGTCAGCGCTGATTAGATGTTTTTTTTTAATTAGTAAGTATTCATCTACCCGCCAAAGTAAAGAAAGAGACCGAGTGCTGAAAACAAAGCGGCTTACAGAGAATAAAACTAACATAAATTAACAAAAGTTATATGTTTTGTTAATTAATGTTATTTTAATTAGAATGTTGATTTAAAATAAAAAATATTTATGTAAGAATAATATATTTATTAAACACAATGAACGAAGCTACACGAATCTACGGCTTGGCTTTAATATTCCTTGAGAACCGATGACTGCAGAAATATTTACCTACATTGTGTACCTAGATGTGTATTAGGAGTCACATTTCACCCGAGCGGAGCCGGGTTTTCGTCTTGTATACAAGTATTGCTCGTTTTAGATACTAGATAGATCAAATAAGTATAACATTGTCATCTACCTCGAGTGTTCATGGGCTTTTTAAGGCTATTTAAGACGGGAAAAAAATAATAATGGAGATTATCCTGGTCGTGAAAATTTTGGTTTGAGCCGTAACTTCGTGTATTAATAGTGTATCCTTGCAATATCGCCAAACGAGAGGTCGGCCACGCTCTGTGAGGACGCCTGCGAACATGAAAATCATCCGAGAGAAAAAAAGGGAAAAATCTCGCACTTCAGACTTATATTTCGCGCGTTTTAGTTAACAGAATAC
This sequence comes from Pyrausta purpuralis, assembly GCA_963924145.1. Taxonomy (NCBI): domain Eukaryota; kingdom Metazoa; phylum Arthropoda; class Insecta; order Lepidoptera; family Crambidae; genus Pyrausta; species Pyrausta purpuralis. The sequence goes on along the minus strand of CAWUPE010001202.1, from coordinate 19,339 downwards.
TGAAATATGATTTTAGTAGGAAAGTTCACTTTTTAAACGATTGCCTTCGTAAGTTGCGACGCCAACTTTGTCCTATTCACCGATGAGAAATTATTTACTGTCAAAGAAAATGTCCACCGACATATATCTTTTATACATTAATGAACTTTGTAACATCACTATTGCTGGGGGACGCGTGTTCTCTTATGCCGATGACACAGCATTATTTTTCATGAATACATCTTGGAGCTTGGTCTTTGAACAAGTTCACCAGGGCCTAGTCAAAGTATACAACTGGCTGCAATCGAACCTACTTACGCTTAACATCGCTAAGACTAACTATATTTGCTTTGGTAACACTAAAAAACACATCCCTGTCGTACTCTAAAATTAAATATACATATTGTAGCTATCAAAATTTTACCTGCAACTGTCCTGAAATAGAACGTGTTACCAGCACAAAGTACCTAGGAATAATACTTGATGACAGACTTTCTTGGCATCCCCACATTGAATTCATGAATAATCAAATTAGAAAACTTATATGGATATTTAAAACTCTTAGTAATGTAACTTCTCGGGAACTGACTAAACGAATATATATATCATTAGTACAATCCGTTTTAGGATATTGTATCCATATATGGGGTGGAGCCACAGAGACAAAATTTCTTGAATTTGTATAGCAAGCATTATAGATTTTCTACCTCAAAGCTTTACCAGGAATGTGAGCTTATGTCAGTGCGAAAGTTGTATTTGCTACATGTAGTTTTAAACCTGCATAAGAGCTTACCTTTTGATTTATCAAAAATACACAAAGACGAAACAGGAAGGTTGTCAGAACACAAAATTTTAAGACAAAATCGGCGAATCGGCAATATCAAAAGTGTAGGGTTACACGCATGGGTTTGATTAAAAAATTTTTTTTCGGTATTAGTTTCATGTTTGGGAGCCCCCCCTTAAATATCATTATTTTTGATTTAAGAATCGCCAATTAAAACAGGATACACCTTCCTACCAAATTTCAACACTGTGATGCTTATAGGTACAGAATAAAGTGGCTGTGACATACGGACGGACAGACATACAGACAGACTTGAGGAAACTATGATTCCGTTTTTTTTATCATTCGGCTATGGAACCCTAAAAAGGCCGGCCTTCATTGCGGCGAACGAATTACTTTTGTCTAACTCAGACCTCAATCCGCTGGATTATTCATGAATAGAGAATAGAGAATGGAGACACTGAAGCGGCTCTGGGTCCAAGAATCAAAGTGAATCCCGCTGAAAAAGATATGTGTCGCCATTGATGCCTGGCTAAACCGTCTTAGGGCCTATTAAAAAGGTAAAGGTATTAAAAACAAGGGTGATCATTTTGAATAAAAAATATAGTTTATACTGTGTAAACTAGCGGTCCCAGCGAACTTTGTTTCGCCCCCGAGCTCATCCCGCCCCGTCCCCGTAATTTGAATAATATTTTTTTTACTCTGAAAGGTGACAAATATGTCAAAGTAAAATAAAAATCATGAAATTCTGTCCACCCACATTTTTTTTACTGTTATAAAACCTTCTGTCAATAACAAACACAACAAAAAAATAATAAGCAAAGGCTCCATCCGTTCACAGCGCGATGCTGTGACCAAGAGCAATATGGATTCATTTTCAAATATTGTTGATTATTATCTACTTAATGTTTCCTGTAAATCATAGAAATATAAGTTACTAGATAGGTTATTCATAATTAATTTCGTCTCAAAACTTATGAACACACGGGGAATGCGTGAATGGTTGAATGATTAAGGAAGTTTAACGCAGGAATAGCAATACTAGCAATCTGGGTTGGATAAAATCTACTTTATTTCTCACTTATACTTTATTGATTGCCTTCAATAGCACATTTCAACTCCACTTATTACATATTGCTGCAGTAATATATTGATTATGCATAATGCTTATTTTACCCCACTTTTTATTGTTATGATTATAACTTATTCATTAGTAATGCTCCATTGAATTTTTCAGATAATGCTGAATAGTTTTACCGAGCTACTGTTGCCAGATAATAGAACAAACTCATTTCTATTTGATAGTGATTTGAATAAAAGTAAACCGTTTGGACAAGATTCGTTTGAACTTGGAAGAGGCACAGAAGGTAAATTGTCTATTTATTTTAATTTAATCATTAAGTAGTTATGAAATTGCTTCTGCATCCGGTGATTTGTTATAACCATGGATATTATATTTAAATTAACTGACTTCTTTTGTTAAGTAGTTTATGTTGGTGGCATGCTTAGCTTTCTATTAAAAACGACTGAACTTGACTGTAATATTGATATCCAAGTAAAACATATATTTTTTAAATAAATGGTACCTCTTGTATTTCTAAATTATCAAACCTATTTTACAGACGTGACAAGTTACTTGCAAGGAGACCTAGGCGTCTCATCTATTCTGGATAGTAATATAAACTGTGACAATTTTACAATGATTGAAAGTAAGCGTTCTTTTGTCAAGAAAGAATTAAAGACTGAACCTCGTTCTGACGCTTTGTATACTGTGACTTCAAATAGGTAAATATGTTTATGTACTTATTTTTTTTATACCTGTTTGTGTTATTATATCATAATATTCTTCTGCCTAGATTAGCTCTAGATTTGTAACTCGGCCTCTTATCCCTCCTATGCCAATATTAATGGAATGAATTTGTTTGCTTTATTGACATCATATTTTTGACTTTTATGCTTTCAGTGGTAATCCAGTCATCCAAAGAATACAAAGAAACAGAAGAAGAACATCGTCAGGGATAGGCAGTTTAAGTAGGATGTCAAAAAGTCCTGGTACTAAGATAGAAATGCCTGAAAGCAGTAAGTTTTTAATTTGTATTTTTTTAAGGTTACAATACGAGTAATAATCACCACAAACGCTGTCTAACTTTGTACTAAATGTTTCAGGTAAAATATTTGATGATGATAAACACTTCAGCGGTTCTTTTAGTTTGAATAAGAAATCAAAAATGATAAATACTTATGGTAAGTCTAGAAATGCCATAAACAAGAGGACGTCCCAATTCACGGGGTCTTTATCAGACAGGCTTCAGCTAATTGACACGACACCCACCGGTGAGGACCCCTATCAGTTGGGAGAAGCTGATCTAAGAGAGCAGTCTCCTATTCCGAAGTTAATGTTGCAAAAAACCAACCACGGCAGAATGAAGATATGTTCCGACGGCACGGGCGAAAGCACATCGAGACGCATATACGACCCCGCCGACGCTAATGTTAAGGTTTCAAATAAAATGAAAATGGACAGGTATAACTTGCCCAGCACGTATGTCCACCCCGCAGATATAAAAAAAGAAGCGAAAACAATGATAGTCGAGGAGCCGGACTTAGATTTAGTGAAAACGGAACCACAGATTGACTGGCGGATGTACAATCCGAATAAGCCAGGGAACGAAACGAGTTTATGTGATTTTTCCTATGGAGAAAACCCGAATAATTTGGCGACGAATATTCTGCCTTCGTTGGAGTCGGTGGAGTTTCAAGAGCTGTTTGCGCCGGGGTCGCCGTTGCATTTGGATAGCCTGAGCTCCACAGATTATAGTCCTAATGCCGATAAAACAGATAAGTCTAAAAAAAGAGGTCGTACTAACAGTCTGATTGGCTCGAATCTTTTAGGCGTAAGTATCTTTTTCTAAATGGTTCTTAAGGCAGATGTATTTTATAGATTTTAATACGAGTCGTTTGGTCGTTTCAGGGTGAAGCAGAAGACATGAAGCACATGAATGAACGCGGGAGGAAACGTGCCCTGTCGACGACGGGGCTGGGGAAGAATATGAAGAATGAAAACTCCCAAAAGTTGCCTGGGGTTGGGCCGAAACCTAAGTTAATTAAAGGGAAAGGTAAGACAATAACAAGTACCTCAGTTTATTTGTACATAACTCAGCTTAACACCGTCTTTTTTGTTCTATATGCCTTCTATCTTCTATATGATGAAATATTGGCGTCTCTTGGCCCTAGAATATTAATATAACATTACATTTTAAATTAAAAACAACCCTTCGTAATTAAAAAATATGGCTTTTGATTTTTCATGAAACATGGCTTAAAATACTCTGGATTTAATTATTTATGAGACAAAATAAACTACACAAAAGTTGGTTGATCCGTTTGAGAGATAGACGGGCACGTTAAACTTAACACCTCATTTTTTTGCGTTGGGGGTTAAAAACAGCAAGGCATCGATCGGTGCCTTTCATACCTTCAATACTTAAACTGAAGAGCTTGTTTGTGTTTTAAGCTAACTCGAAACGCGCGGACGCAGTAGCTGGGGAACGCTAGTGGTTAAATAATCTGTAATAAGCCTATCATGTAAATAAAATTATGTTATTCTTTGGAAATTAAATATACACATTTAGTTTACTTTAATCCATCAGTTTTACTGCAGTTTATTTTTATTTTCATAATATTTCAGCTGCCTGTCGCGGAAAGAAATCTCCTTTGCCCGGTATGGTTACGAATAAGCCGTACCATACTTTGGTGGGCGATCCGGACGTGTCTTGGTATCTCGGATTGGATCCGGATGTCAAGTTGGAGGATGTGGACCAAACGGGGGACAGCAAAGTCTCCACTGTCGAGGTATGTTAAAAAAGGATATATTTACTACCACTTATGACCAATTTTCCATCATCAGACAAGACATAAGTTTATCAGGGAAGAAGTATAAAACCGATTTTAAAATGAAATTGACATAAATAATTGCTGACAAATAGTTGACATTTTCAAATTAGGGCCGATGTTCCAATGGTCAGATTTAACTTGTCAGACTGATAAATTATAAAGCGACAGATTTAAAAAAAAATACAGGTACCTATGATTGCTGACGATAAGGTGACGTTTTCAAATTAGCCATATTGTATTTTGTTCCACGAATATTTCTTATCTGACTATTGAAAAATCAGCCATTAGTCGTATTGTATTTTATTTAACGAATATTCCTTATCTTGGCGTTAGTCAGGCCTTAGTTTGTCAGTGTTCTGTATTAAAAATTTCTTTATTGTACATACTAAATTAATTAAAATGAGACAAATGGTGGAATTGATGCTTTGAAGAATAAAGTATATTTCGTCTCCTAAAGAAATTACGGACAGGAGACTTTGATAAGCTGAGCTTTTGGTTAGTTTTAAGGTCGCCATTAAAATTTTGCACATAATTTCACAAATCTACCTAAATTTATATGATTTATCCTATTGTTAAAATGAAAAAAAAAGATATTAATTTGCTGATGGGAAGTCTCATTGTTTGTTTTAGAGCTATTCGAGAATGATATATTTTCCGCCCCTCTACGGTCAAAACTGAGAAAATATATGTATTACTATATGTGAACTGGTGAAAGATACTCGGGATATAAAATACATTTATCATAAAATACAAGGTGTTGTTTTGGTCAGTGACATCCAACTTAGAGATGATAATATGAGTAATGCTTATTCTAAAACATATTATCGTTAAATTATAAGCAAGGATCATTAAAGAAAACCTCTCCTCAACATTCTAAAGAATTTCAAAACGAATCGTGAAACTCACACCTTGGCGCGTAGCTCGCGCGTATCTATGAAATGCTAGGCCATAGCTAGTAAGCTACGAAGAGGCGAACAGGCGTTGGTATTTTTGACGCGCTCGCTATTATCGCAATAATTGAATTGATGTGGGTTTTTTCCATATTTTTTAAATATTTTTTTGGCATCAATATACTTTCTCTAAGTCGGCCGTCGCTCACAAAAACAACACGCTGTTTATTAATCATTATATGTAATAATCATATATTTTATCCAATATTCATAAAGATGAAATAAGAAACCAAAAATTTTCGCACGGGCGGGACAAATTTTTGGTTTCTTATTTCATTTTTATGAATATAAAATATGAGTGTTAAAATACATTCTAAACCATTATATTTTATCCAATAATCAAAAGACGCCTTTATTTTTCATGATTTCCAGGTGCCGAGATGGCGGGAAAAGCCGTACACAAGCTGTTATACTTTAGAAGGGACGGAGAATTTAGACGACAAGGTATTTGAGAAACGGCATCAAAAGTTGGAAGCGGAGGAGAGGCGGCAACTTAGGTAAGTACATGAGATTTGAATTTATTTATTTTATAACAATTTTTTAGCCCTTAACACAAAAGGTATTTCAGTGCCACATACAGAACAATAACTACACACATCAAAAGTGTCTAGGGATCAACATATATTTTTGCAATAACTTTTCTCCTGATTGATATTAATTAAAAAAAAAATTAAGGATACATCAAATAAACTTTTTCGTTTGTCTACAGTAACGATAAACCAATTCACCTTTGCATTAATAAAGAAATTTGCCATTTTCATAATAAAGGGATTTTGACATTTGAACCACTAACATTAAAGTTGGAAAAAAAGACTGAAATAACAGTTTTCTTTAAAATTTTATTGGGTAACTTAAACAATTAATAATCCGTGTTTTTACCGCGAACACTAACAACACAAGAACATCGGTTTGGCATACTCAAAATGAGTTCATCCAAATCACGCTGTGGAATGGCCGCCCATGTTCGTTGCAACAACAAAAAAAAGGTCTTCTTGCGACTGGATACCCTCCATATTCGGCAGAGCTCTTCTCTGTAGCATATCCCATGCATGCTCAATCGGGTTCAAGTCTGGCGACTGAGCAGGCCAGGGCAGGACATTGATGTTAGCTGCGGCGAGAGTCTGTCTTTCAACTCTTGCGGTGTGCGGTCGTGCATTATCATGCGTGAAATAAGGGACCGATTTGCACTTGTAGAGGAACGATGACGTCTGATACAATCGTCTCAGCATAAATTTGAGCGTTGAGGTTGCCTCTGATCCGAATCAAATCGGTTCTTCCGCCGATCCAAATACCCGCCCATACCATGATGGTTCCACCACTATAAGGATGGACTTCCTGGCAGGATTTTAATCGCTGTTGGCGTCCAGGGGTTCTCCAGTGTCATATACGTCTTGTATCCGGTCTCATACCAAAATGAGACTCATCAGAAAAGCACACGAAACGCCATTGTTCTTCTGCCCAATTTCTGAGTTCAAGAGCCCATTGATATCGAATCCTACGATTGTGCATCGCTATAGGTGGTACCCATAGCGGTCTTCGGGAATGAAGGTTCACTTCATGCAAGCGGTTTCTGACTGTTTGGTCGCTAATTAAGTTCCCTGAAGAGTGATGAAGCCTCACGGCTAACATCATGGCGGTTATTGTTGGAGCTCTTCGAGCTGTAATTTGAATGTATCGGTCTTTTCTCCGTGTGGTGCAGCGATACCGTCCTCCATGGCGCTCAGCCACGGTACCAGTGCTTCGGTAACGTGTCCAAAGTCGACTGATAACACTCTGACTTGTATTCAGAGCTAAAGCCACAGTACGTTGCCGGGAACCAGCTTCTATCATTCCCACGGCTCTGAGCATTTCTTCCCTGCTTAAATGACGTCGCCGCTCCATAATGACGTTGGTTTTAATCAGTAGTAGGGAAACAGTAGCACTAATAATGTCTTCAATGCGTTGTATGTTTTTATAGGGAAAATATTAACAGCTGATTTTCATCTTTTACTCGAATTTGATTGACAGTTCCTGTTTCAAATTATGAAATGCACCAAAAAGGATCCATATAAATTTATAAAATCATAAATTTATTACAAAGCCACATCTCAATCTCAAGAAATCCGCATAAAAATGCTTGATCCCTAGACACTTTTGATGTGTGTATATAGCCAAGAATCAAATGGACAATCTCCTAGGTGTATTCGCATAGAACGTTGGGTACGATTCCCGGTTTGATTAATGTGAAAAACAAAATTTTCGTGAATGTTGTCCATTATAGCTGTTCTTTTTCAAATGTAACTTTATCAAGAAAACATTTGTTGTGAGTTTTCTTTGAATATAAAAGTCCCGTAATAACATTATAATAACTATTTTGTTTAATGTATTGCAGTAATATTAAAGTTTTTTTTAAAGTCGCATCGCATACGATATTATTTATTTATTTACTTTTAGACTAAGGGTGTACCGTTTTACACTAATAAAATAAGAATGTTTATTAAAGCTGCTAAAACCGTAGATCTTTTAACGCACATTTGCAGCACAATTCTCATTAAAATATCTTATTTAAATATCTTACAAAGAAAAAGGATTTATCACTAATTCATTTATTTTTATACGATTCCGTCGTGTACTACAAATCAATTGATACAGTTACTTGCATTTTAAGTTTTTAAAATATTAAACCTAATCCAATACGCAAAAAGGCAAAAACAAAACAAAATTTAGGCACTTAACACAAAAAACAGGGCAATAGATAATAAATGACATTATAATAACTATTTTGTTTAATTTATTGCAGTAATATATAAGTTTTTTTTAAAGTCGCATCGCATACGATATTATTTATTTATTTACTTTTAGACTAATGGTGTACCGTTTTACACTAATAAAATAAGAATGTTTATTAAAGCTGCTAAAACCGTAGATCTTTTAACGCACATTTGCAGCACAATTCTCATAGGCTCTATTTAAATATCTTACAAAGAAAAAGGATTTATCACTAATTCATTTATTTTTATACGATTCCGTCGTGTACTACAAATCAATTGATACAGTTACTTGCATTTTAAGTTTTTAAAATATTAAACCTAATCCAATACGCAAAAAGGCAAAAACAAAACAAAATTTAGGCACTTAACACAAAAAACAGGGCAATAGATAATAAATGACATTATAATAACTATTTTGTTTAATTTATTGCAGTAATATATAAGTTTTTTTTAAAGTCGCATCGCATACGATATTATTTATTTATTTACTTTTAGACTAATGGTGTACCGTTTTACACTAATAAAATAAGAATGTTTATTAAAGCTGCTAAAACCGTAGATCTTTTAACGCACATTTGCAGCACAATTCTCATAGGCTCTATTTAAATATCTTACAAAGAAAAAGGATTTATCACTAATTCATTTATTTTTATACGATTCCGTCGTGTACTACAAATCAATTGATACAGTTACTTGCATTTTAAGTTTTTAAAATATTAAACCTAATCCAATACGCAAAAAGGCAAAAACAAAACAAAATTTAGGCACTTAACACAAAAAACAGGGCAATAGATAATAAATCGGGAATTTTATAAAAAAAATGAAAGACCGATAACTTGAGGACGGTAAAGTATGCGATATAAGGTTACATAGTCGAATCAGTCAGAAATGTTGTAAACTACTACGTATTAAAGAATTTAGGTCGACTAAACCTGTAACCCTATATAATCTAACAGTGTGAACAGGGTTGGCATCGATAATTATCGTGATAATTATCTTTGATAATTATCATGATAATTACATGTTGATAATAACGAGTAACTGATATTGTACAAAACAAAACGAAATAATTATATATGTGTATCCCAACGCATGTATTTTCGTCACAATATCAAGCGTGTATCCAAACGGACGCCAAATGTCCTAAACTAAAAGTAATATCTACATATAGAAAAAAAGTTTCATTTATATATGCGTTATTTGATTTGATAGTTGGATAATTATCAGATAATTATCGGGTAATTATCGGATAATTATCAGATAATTATCAAAGAAAATAATTATCTTGATAATAGCCAACCCTGAATGTGAACAGGGGAAAGATAAATATCGTTGGTATAAATATATCCTAACATTTCACATCGCATAGTCAAAAGGCAGCTTAATCCTTAAGATATCCAGATATCGAAAATCCTCAAGGGTGGGGGATGACCTAAGGGTAGGGGGGTGTCAAAGGACCCTTTCTTAGGTTTTAGCTCATAAGTCAAAAACCTGCACAAATAGCATTACAGTTACTTCTAGGAAAACATTCTACATAAAATTTCCTTTAAATTTGGTCTCATATTTTTTTTGGTACGGTCGATACTTAAGGAGTTAAAGATTGCCCATTCCACCCGCCAGATGGCACATGCGTCGCATCCGCGAGCAACGGCACGTGGAACGGCTGCGGCAACGGCAGCGCGACCCGTGGGGCGGGGGCGAGCCGCACCCGCCCGCCGTGTTCACGGTGTGGCCGCAGCCGCAGCGCGACGTGCGGTACATCGAGATCACCGACACGCTGCCGGTGATGGCGTTCGGCGAGATACTGCCCGCTTTGCCGGACTCGTGAGTGTTGACCTTTTTATTTATATTTATGTACATTGAGATAACCGACACGTTGCCAGTGATGGCGTTCGGCGAGATACTGCCCGCTTTGCCGGACTCGTGAGTGTTCCACTTTTTTAATTGATGTTATCACCTTTTTAGGGTTCCGTAGCTGAATGGAAAAAAAATGAACCCTTATAGTTTTGTCAAGTCTGTCTGTCTGTATGTCTGTCTGCAAACACTATGAAAAACAAAGTTATATTTGCAATCAACAAAATATTGTGGTATTTTAATAAGTAGAAGTAAATGGATTCCCTAATTCAGTTAAAGTTGGCACGGAACCCTCAGTGCGCGAGTCCGACTCGCACTTGGCCGGTTTTTTTTAAAATTAAAATTTTCTGGCTTAGGGCTGATTTCTCAATAGTCAGATAAAAAATATTCGTCGAACAAAATACAATATGACTAAGGGCCGATTTTTCAATAGTCAGATAAAACTTATCAGACTAATAAATTATAAAGCAACAGGTTTAAAAAATGACAGGTACCTATGATTGCTGAAAATTAGGTGACGTTTTCAAATTAGCCATTTTGTATTTTGTTCGACGGATATTTCTTATCTGACAATTGAAAAATTAGACCTAATTTCACCTAAACCTACCAAACTAATAAAGCGTCACCTAAATGTCATCAATCATAGGTACCGCTTGGCAAAAAACAGATCCCTTATAGTTTCGTCAAGTCTGTCTGTCTGTCTGTCTGTCTGTCTGTCTGTCTGTCTGTCTGTCCGTCCGTATGTCACAGCCATTTTATTCTGTAACTATAAGCATTACACAATTGAAATTTGGTAGAAAGATGTATCCTGTTAACCGCTTACCGATTCTCATATAAAAAATAATGACATTTAAGGGGGCTCCCATATATGAAATTAAACCCAAAAAAAAAAAATTTTTGGCAAACCTATGAGTGTAGGGTGTCTATGGATAGGTCATTTAAAATGTCATAGAGGTTCGTAAAACCATTTTCTTTTAAAGTCTAACGTTTCATAGCTAGACGCTTCCAAAGTGGAAAAATGGGCGTCCCCCCCCCCCCCCCCCCCATCTAACTTCTAAACTAAGCGAGCGTAAATTTTGGAAAAAATATATAATATTTGGATTAATATGGGATTGGGAAAATTTACGGGATCGAACGAGAAGTTTTTGAGATATAGCACATTTTCTACAACCTCAAACAACTTTGTACATCATACAAACACTATGGAAAACAAAGTTATATTTGCTGTCAACGATATATTGTGCTATTTTACTAAGTGGATTCCTAATTCATGTAAAGTTGTCACGGAACCCTCAGTGCGCGAGTCCGATTCGCAATTGGCCGGTTTTTTCACCAGAGGTGCTCGTAGCGCAGTGGTAGCAGCGCTTTGGTAGTGATACCAAAGTTAAACAACCTACAGCGCGGTCGCGTTTGGATGGGTGACCATTCCGACCATATAAGTGACGTACACCACGAGCATCTCCGTGCTTCGGAAGGCACGTTAAGCCGTTGGTCCCGGCTAATATCGGTTGATATTAGTCGTTAAGCCGAGTCAGAGGCTTTATGGGCGGCTTGATAACATCTGACAGCAGGGTTAGTCGCTTGCCTTGCAAACACTACTCCACCAACCCGCACTGAGCCCTCGTGGTGGAGTATGGCTCAAACTACCTCATAGTTGAGGTAAGGCCTTTGCCCAGCAGTGGGATGTAACAGGCTAACTTTACTATCAGGTGATAGTTATAGTTACTATAAGGTGATAGTTTTATTAAAATTGTATGACTTAGGGCTTATTTTTCAATAGTCAGATAAGAAATATTCGTCGAACAAAATACAATATGGCTAATTTGAAAACGTCACCGAATTGTCAGCAATCAGAGGTACCTGTCATTTTTTAAAATCTGTCGCTATAATTTATTACTCTGATAAGTTTTATCTGACTATTGAAAAATCGGCCATAAGTTACTCATCCATATCTATATTATGAAGATCCCTGAGATGTTGACATTTCGATATTTTTAGTTTTATGTAATCCAATAAAATTAAACCAATATTTTTTAGTCAAAGTAATCGATTAGTGTCTGGCGTTTTTTTCGGTTTTAGTTTAATGTTTTATATTTTGCGTGTATTCAAAACTTTATCCAGGCTCAGGGCCTTAAGATAACATATATTTTTTTAATATTATTGACATATAATTCTGTCGTAACAAAGTAGCAAAACATTAGTGAAACATTAAAAAGTAGGATTCCATTCATTTAAATAAATATAGCTTAGCGTTTTTCCATTTTTTCTCGCCTTTTAAACCTTCCCTAGACCGCCACGAACATTTCAAGACTAAGATAAGATAAATGCGTTCAGCCGTTCTCGAGTTTTAGGACTAACGAACAGCAATTCATTTTTATATATATACTCGTGGTCCCCCGCGACTTCGTCCGCGCGTTTTTCGATTTTTTCTCGCCTTTTAAACCTTCCCTAGACCTCCACGAATATTTCAAGACTAAGATAAGATAAATCCGTTCAGCGGTTCTCGAGTTTTAGTGAGACTTACGAATACGTTAGGTACAATATTGTCATCGAATGTAAACTTATTTTATTTTGCATCTAATATAAATGAACACCTACCTATGTAAGGACTTTGCGATATATTTCGTATCATAAGATACTTTATATATATATAAGCCATATTGCTCGATATCATAAGGCACTTAATATAAAAATATTAAAGCATCTTAACCGTGTCTGATGCGCTTTATATCTATGACATCGTAAGTAATACAACCTTTTAGTAATACTAAAATAATAAACTAACCTGTAGGTATAAAATCTATCAATATTGTACACCAAATATCGACTTACTAAAATGTTAGCGTTGTTGTTAAACAAAAGCTCAAAATAATTATAAAATTTATTCAACAAGCAAAACTGAATCGAGTTATGTCGGCATCTAAATCATAAGTGTCAAACGTTTTAAAGGTCGTTCTTTCATGGCGCCATATGTCTTGTTCTTAAATTAGTTTACTTATTAATTATTATAATATATGATCATAACAAATAATTATTATTATAATTAATTTGTTTACTTATTACAATCGGAGCAACATTGTTTTTTTATTTATTTTGGCTACAAATAACTTGAATTTCCCATGTGTGCGACGACAAAAATTGGAACTAAGTAACGCTGTCATCTTGTAGCCAGATCTCAAAAGATTTAAAAGATCATCAGTCATCAGAATCAGAATCATCAAAATTAAAAGTGTAATACATTATTTATTGGTTATTAATGAATGTTCTTTCAGATTTACTTTATTAATCCCTGAGAGATTTGTTTATCAACATTCTGTTATCATACTTTTGTTTATGCGACTGCGGGCGCTCATAGAGCCGCGAGGCTTTAATGAAAACCGGCTAAGTGCGAGTCGGACTCGCGCACTGAGGGTTCCGTGTCAACTTTAACTGAATTAGGGAATCTACTTATTTCTACTTAGTAAAATACCACAATATTTAGTTGACTGCAAATATAACTTTGTTTTTCATAGTGTTTGTATGAAGTACAAAGTTATGGTGCGGTTGTTGAAAACGTACTATATCTCAAAAACTACTCATTCGATCTCGTTCGAACTAATTTTCGTTGAAAGTATTTGTTAAGATCTACACTATATTTTTTTTTCAAAATTTACACTTGCTTGGTTTAGAAGTTAGATGGGGGGGGACGCCCATTTTACCACTTTGGAAGCGTCTAGCTATGAAACGTTAGTCTAAAATAGTTTGAGAAACATTCATGTCATTTTAAAAGACCTATCCATAGATACACGCATAGGTTTGACAAAAAATTTTTTTTGGTTTTAGTTTTATGTATGGGAGCCCCCCTTAAATCTCATTATTTTTTAGTTTTTGTATGAGAATCGGTAAGCGGTTAACAGGATACATCTTCCTACCAAATTTCAACAGTGTAATGCTTATAGTTACAGAATAAAATGGCTGTGACATACGGACGGACAGACAGACAGACAGACTTGACGAAACTATAAGCGTTCCGTTTTTGCCATTCGGCTACAGAACCCTAAAAACTTGATTTAAAGTTGGCATGCCCACTGGTTCTAAATACGCATTTATTTCTATTCCAGAGACTTTATGCTCCCGTGGGTGAGGACTTCAAAAGCTTTGAAGAGATCCAAAAGGTCTAAGACTTTGCATTAGGTTATTTATTGATAAATACGTAACGTAATGTAGAAATTTAGGTCTTTTGTATATATCTATAATAATAATTAATTATTCGGCGTGTAGTTTGATGTTTTGGTACCTATGTTAACATGGTTACTGTCGCTTTGTTGTTAGGTGATACAAATGAATTTCATGAATGAGATAGACTTATTTAGTGATACGATAGGAAATATTGATATGTCCACAATGATTTAGCGAGAGTTCACAGGCGTATTACTTGTCAACTGTATTTAAGTAACCGTACACATTAAACATTTGACATCAACTGAAACATAACATACGGTTACGTTTAATGGCTGCCCTATTAGTAAAGCTACTCCATTGCAGGAATTGAGGATCATTTATTACAAATGATCCTCAATTCCTGCAACTTAACAGAATTTTCGGGGACCCTTGCAATTTAAAGAGTGCAACAAGCAAATTTGTAGCGTTCGCCAAACATTTGGTTATTTAAAAAAATACATTTAATGTAATGTACTCTGTGTGCTCTCTAAATCCTTTTGATAATGATTATGTACATACGCTTTGAATTATAATAACACTGTGAAGAATGGACTGAACTGTAAATATTGGAGTCATGTATGTGATTATGAATTTCTATATATCAGTTAGGATTCTGTAATAAATAAATGTTGTTGTTTTATCTTATAACTTTGTGAGAACAGATGAGCGATGGATGAATGCAAGCCAGTTAGGTGTAATATTTTTTCATGTAATAACTATGTTTAAGGAAATTAGTTATTGTAATTTAACACAAGTTGTCCAAAGTAATATGCATGTAGTTTATCCTTTGACCTTGTTTTTATACTCAATCAGATGGCGCGTAATAGCGAGAAATACTCGATGCAAATACAAAATGTATTGAAGTATTTTATAAGGTAACTAATGGAAGGACTTTTTTTCCTGTAGTTTGAAACGTCCACAGCGAGCATAGATTTATGGCATGTTTTAAAAATGCCGTGTAGGTCTAGGTATATATTCCGCACTTCACTCGGCAATTTCGTTACGGCTCATGTCAAATAACCAGTATTTTGTTCTGGGTGAATGAATTATATTTTTTATCTTATGACTAAATTGTTCTTTTACACATTCCAAATATGTCATACGAAATTTGACAAGATTTTTGTAACGTGTTTTAAGATAAATCGGACGGTAAATTACTCATTTAATGTCCGATTTATCTTTAGCGATGCTGTTTATCCTTCGGGCCATACTTACTCAAATAGATCGCCTTCATATTTTTCAAAAATAGAGTAGTTGTTTTATTAGTTTCTCGGTAGAGCAGCTGTTTACAGTTACTGCTTGCTCAAATTATTTACTTTTTAAACAAATGGAAATCTTAGTATCGAGCAATATTTTCTGTGATTTTCGATACCGGTTAAATTATCCGTAACTAAGTGCCGTCGAGGTCGCCGCGGCTTTACACATTCTAAGCTATAATCGCGTCATCTTTTTTGAAAGGACGCTGGTTTATGTTTTATGTGTGCAAACGGCTTTTGTTTAAAAGTGGTAAGGCAGCAGAGACCTCGATCGTACATACAGGGTGTACAGTCCCGAAAATGAAGGATAATCCTTTAACACATTTATTCAGATCACAGAATTGTCTTATTATATGTCATTTTTTTGGAAGTGCCAATTTTGCAATGAATACTATTATTTAGCAATTACTTATTAAAATAATTTTACAGACTTCAGTTATGGCAGTTTTAATGCACAAAAGTATTCGAACTTTATGTTTCAGTTTTATCGACACGAAATTACCCTAAACATGATATATGACAAAAAGTATTAGAATTTTGAACGGAAACAAAAGGAAACCTGTGTGTCAAAAAATAAACAACATCCTCCGCTTGGCGCAGTCGAGGAACAATTGTCCTGCTTACTCAGCTTACTTGAGAAGACGCACATGCGATTTATTTGTGTTTTGTGATTTAACATGGGAGCTAATTATTCTTTGTTATTCAAACTTTCATATCATATCAATGATCTCGACGCTTTGGTTATTCAACAGACATCTTAGTTTTGGAGATTGATTCCGGTCACTATAACCTAACACATTTTAATCATTTAAAAGTTTGAAAATAATACAGGGCTTGAAAAAGTTACTATTTCAAAAATTGACATGAGTTAATGAGCGAAGATGCAATTTTCAAAAAAATATAAAATGTGAAAATGTTGAGACATTTACTAGATAAAAAATGTTGTCAATTTTATTAAACCACAATAATTCATTTTCGGGACACCCTGTATCTACGACATAGCCGTGACGACGTTCTGAAGATAAAGAACATGCGTGCTGCATTCAGAAAACTAGGTAGCGATCTTGGTAGGAGCGAGAAGAAATGAAAGGAATCTAACAAAAAAACATATTGCCTTGTGAATTAAAGTGAAGTACTAGCCGCGTGATGCCTTTTTTTAACGATTAAAACAGAGTAGAACGTATCTTTTCAATTCAATTTGATTAGTTGTCATGTTTTTAGTTTTTTCAATTCAAAAGTAAGTGCAACAAAAATCATATTTATAACTCACAGTGAAATGTGTGGTGATAACTCTTGCAGATATGAATGTGTGTAAGGTTTATTGTAAGCATCTGTTTTGATGCTGGATGTTTTCTTACCAGACGAAGGCCTGCCTGACGTCTTATCCTATTATACATTATCGATTCATCATTAACTAATACTAACTTCAAATGTTACGGAGGTATCTCTCAGGTTTTTAACCAACTTCGCACAACATAACACCTTGTTAACGCAAGTACATTTAAAATATTTTAAAAGCATTCTCCGGTTATGTGTTTGCGCAAAATGTAAACGACGCTAGGTACTATAAAGTCTTTAAATATAAATACCTGATCAGAAAATATAGAGAAGCTTCCAATATGAAGTGGATGTCATTTTAAGAGTTATACACCGCTTTTCAATGTACCATAGGAACTCATTACATCACTCAGGGAAACTCATTGCTCGGAAAAGTTCACGCTGTATATGTTTTAATAACAAATCTAAACAAAGTCGCTGTCTGAATTGGGTGCATTTTAGTCTGCTCACTCAGCATGCCCTCTGAATTATGTATTCTTTAAATTCAACTTCGTACCACGATACGTGTTGGCTGACTCAGTTTTATCGCAACAGCTTGTAGTTATTACCACCGTTCCTGAATATGCATAACATGGACCTTAAAATAAATTTTTATGTACTTTGTGCCATAATTATTGTTTGATTAAGCGTCGACTTGTCTAGAATTCTCGGAAATAAAGATTAACCATAAGTTGCTGTAGTTGCTTATAATGAATTCATATTTTGTTTCGCATACAGATACAAAACACGGAATGGACGTTGATATTTTATAGTAAAAAAGACTCGACAATCTAGCATAGACTTGCCATTTTATTCAATGTATTTTTTACTTTGTAGCCAGCTTGTGTGTTAATCATTTGTCAAAAATAACTAATTGAAACTCGATCGCAATAAGTATGTGTAGAGAAAATATTATATCTTCTGGTTTTGTTGCCTGAATATTTCATGTGCTGTGAAACGTTTCATTGCGAATCTTTATTTTTGTATTCACTAGAAATGTATGTCCTCATAATATTGTAAATAAATTATGACCTTTTGGTTAATTATTTCTTTTGTATGATAATGAATACTGATGTAATTAAATATTCCTTTTTGAAACTGTTTTGATTGTCTAAAAACTTAATTATTATGTTTATGTAATTTATGAATTTCATATTAATTGCATTTTAAGGCCACATGTTGATTGTAATAATGACTCAGAAATGATGTCGTCCTTTGTAAAAATTTGATGATTATAATTAAGTATTGTATATTATTGCATAACTATACTAATTACGCTAGTAGAATGACACGGTATTACTATTATTTCTGATTTTTTTGTGTTGAAAATGTTTTTATTCGTTGATTATATTAACGGTGGACAGACGCTGGTTTATTTCTCAATGCCAATCGACACATTTTATGTATTGTTACACATTTCCAAAGGTTTTGACCTTCCATTCTCATCAATAAATGTTTCGTTTTCTGATAAAAATTGATACATTTCTTTATGAAAGATTCAATGTTTGTATACTTAATGTTATGTTTCTACATATTTAGGTTGTAACAAAAGACTTAACGAAGCTGAAAACCACATATAATACCAATTAACACTTTAGCGTGAAGTCGCTCGTTGCTGAGATGTTGATGGTCATAAAGTTTTTTTTAAATTATTTTTGATCAAGAATCGTCTCTCCCTCTCTTTTCCCTTAGACAAATAACTTCAAACGATGAACTGTGCAATGTATTGCGCTCACGCACATAACTGACCACGATTTTAATGCTTAAAAATATTCCCAGCGATTATTTTGTTGTATACAATTTGGTTTTATGTACTAAATGCAAGGTTTAAGGCGCACGTCGTTAAGCCTGTTGTTACACCCTTTGTTTTCGAGTCCTGTGTAACGTACTCATAATTTGTCACAGTATACTAAGTATTTAATAATTCTTCGGATATACGAGTACAATATAATTTATACTCTTCTTGTGTTACAATTACATACTCATGAATACACATAAATAAATTAAAATTGAATTTGTTACGGAGATTAAATTCTTACCGATATGAAATTTACTACAATATTTTTCGTTTCGTTATTTTTGTTGTCTCGTGTCATGTTTTAAACAATAAGATAAGTGGCATCACTAAGAGCCCATTCATGAGTAAAAATAAATTATTTAGAAATATTTGTAAATAAATCTTACGAAAATTATCTCGTTATTGCCTTCTTTGCCGATTCCAAGAAAATAATGATCATGAGACCTTTTGCTCCAGGATCTTTTTTAAGCTTTTCAAGGAGATCAACTATAGTTGATGCGAATTATGTATTATTATTTGTTATTACTAGAAAATTGATAAAAAAAATAGTGTCAAGA
>CAWUPE010001200.1:0-25217 GCA_963924145.1 Pyrausta purpuralis | reverse complement strand
TAATGCATCATTTTTTCACAAATTTATTAACATAAAAAAGGTTGTAGTAAGTCAACCATAAAAGATAGACATATGCTGTCGCCGACTTTATTATAGAACTCTTAATGTTGAACAATCCGGTCATACATGATTTTTGTGTAACTTAAGCGGTTTCCGCAGCGTATGCAGCGGAAGCTCTCAAAAGGAATATCTTTCTCCCGTTTTCGCAACATTTTTCATTTCTGCTGTGGTCTTATGAGTTGTATCTTTATGTTATATAGCCTTAAGCCTTCCTCGATAAATGTACTATCCAACGTTAAAAAAATTTTTTCAAATTGGGCCAGTAGTTTTTGAGATTAGCGCGTTCAAACAAACAAACAAACTCTTCAGCTTTATAATATTATAGTATAGATTAGAGGAATATCTTTCTCCCGTTTTCGCAACATTTTTCATTTCTGCTGTGGTCTTATGAGTTGTATCTTTATGTTATATAGCCTAAAGCCTTCCTCGATAAATGGACTATCCAACGTTAAAAAAAATTTTTCAAATTGGGCCAGTAGTTTTTGAGATTAGCGCGTTCAAACAAACAAACAAACTCTTCAGCTTTATAATATTATAGTATAGATTAGCGCAAACGCACGTTGTACTTAAGCTGCGAACATTATTTTGGTGCGGAGTTATGTTAAAACTGTGATAGCTCCTAAGATATTTATTGAAATCAAATGATATAAAGGGCAACTTGGTTCTAAATGAAATGCTCGTGATGATGAATGTATTTATTTTGATAAGAATATATACCTGTGTGTATAATACACCTCTAAAAATAATGCATCATTTTTTTACAAATTTATTAACATAAAAAAGGTTGTAGTAAGTCAACCATAAAGATAGACATATGCTGTCGCGGACTTTATTATATAACTTTTAATGTTGAATAATCCTGTCGTACATGATTTTTGTGTAACTTAAGCGGTTTCCGCAGCGTATGCAGCGGAAGCTCTCAAAAGGAATATCTTTCTCCCGTTTTCGTAACATTTTTCATTTCTGCTGTGGTCTTATGAGTTGTATCTTTATGTTATATAGCCTAAAGCCTTTCTCGATAAATGGACTATCCAACGTAAAAATATTTTTTCAAATCGGGCCAGAAGTTTTTGAGATTAGCGCGTTCAAACAAACAAACAAACAAACTCTTCAGCTTTATAATATTAGTAGAGATTCGCCCTGTAAATATTGTTCTGATTTCAACTTTGACACATAGGTACAGGTATAAGTATATCATAATTTAATCGTATCGAAAATAAAGGATTTTATTTTATTACGAAACTGCATGAAACTGTATCAGTACCTGTAAGCCCAACATGCATGCATCTTTATCGTTAACGGCGTCAATAAAATTATCTTATTCCTGTGCTACATGGGCTCCTCTAATTTTTGAATCATTAGTAAGGCAATTATTATTGCTTTTTTTTAACAGCACTAATACTAATACGAACATTGAGGTTACTAAAAACCCTTTTTAATACAGTATAAAGTTATGAATTTATCGATTGCCCTGATACACGATAAAGTCGTGCATCCTTGGCTCACTGTAGATTAAATTTTAATTAAATGTTACTCTCACTCATCCGATGTAATACATTGAAAACATTCAGATAAAAATATAGGTAGGTAAATAAGAGTAATCATCACTTATAAAATATACCATAGTACAATACATTTAAATTACCTTTATTGACGACAAACTTGTAAAAAAAAACAGATTTTATTATCTGATGTTAGCAAATACGCGCCCGCCCAAAATTCGGGCGGGTTGTCTGGTCCAGAGCGCGAACGAACCTGATAAATGCATCAGGTGCATCTGTCGTTCAGATTGTGTTGTGTCTACATCCAAATGGACCCATTAACGGGGACCAACTCGTCCCAACTCGCCCCACCCGCCCGTTCGGTTCAGGGATCTTAAATGGGTTTCGAAATACTTCTAATAAGGTTCCGTCCGGGCAAGTTTGATAAAATAACTTTATGAAACAAGGGATTTAGTGGTGTGTTGTTGTGACGGTTCTGAAATTGAAGTGTGCAAATGTTCGGGTAAGTTTATCGAAGAGGCAAACTGCAAATAAAGATACAGATTGGACTAATGTGAGATCTGACAATATTTGATGAGCTATAAAATATTTTTTTATATAATAATAAAAAAATCTAGTTGTGTTAGAAAGGGCAGGAAAGTTCTAGATTGGAGACCCTTCGACCAAAGATTTAGGACGTCCACCGACAAGATGGACAGACGACCTTGTAATGATCTCAGGATCAAACTGGACGCAGATCGCTAGTGATCGGTCTCTGTGGAAAGCCGTGGGGAGGCCTATGTTCAGCAGTTGACCTCCTTTGGCTGATAATGATGAAGATGATGACGTGTTAAAACTCGAGAAAGGCTGATCCCATTTGTTTGATTTTAGTATTGACATAATATTTTAATTCTAGAGTAGGTTTAAACGCTAAAAATAAATATATACATACAGGCATTGGCTAACCGGTGGGACTCGCCGATGCTAGAGTGCTGGATTAGTTTGCACGCTACTAAAGCTGGCGGCTTCTTATAGGTGGCATCTTTTTAGGGGTTCCGTAGCCAAATGGCAAAAAACGGAACTCTTATAGTTTCGTCAAGTCTGTCTGCCTGTGTCTGTCTGTCTGTCTGTCTGTCCGTCCTATGTCACAGCCATTTTATTCTGTAACTATAAGCATCACACTGTTGAAATTTGGTAGGAGTATGTATCCTGTTAACCGCTTTACGATTCTCATACAAAAAATAAAAAATATATATAAGGACATTTAAGGGGGGCTCCCATACATGAAACTAAAACAAAAAAAAAATTTTGTCAAACCTATACGTGTGGGGTCTATGGAAAGGTCTTTTAAAATGACATAGAGGTTCCTAAAACCATTTTCTTTTAAAGTCTAACGTTTCATAGCTAGACGCTGCCAAAGTGGTAAAATGGGCGTCCCCCCCCCCCTATCTAACTTCTAAACTAAGCGAGTGTAAATTTTAAAAAAAAAATGTAATGTAGATCTTAACAAATACTTTCAACGAAAATTGGTTCGGACGGGATCAAACCAGAAATTTTGAGATATAGCACATATTCAACAACCGCAAACATAACGCTGTACTTCATACAAACACTATGAAAAACAAAGTTATATTTGCGGCCAACAAAATATTGTGTTATTTCACCAAGTGGAAGTAAGTAGTTTCCCTTATTCAGTTAAAGTTGGCACGAACCCTCAGTGCGCGAGTCCGACTCGCACTTGGCCGGTTTTTTTTGTTTTAAAATGTATTTTACTAACATAGGCTAACAAATTACATGGCTAAATAGAAGTATGGATGACTGCCCTAACAATGTATAAACATGACACCTAGTGTTATACAATGCTGAATAGATTTATAATTATATTTTGTATAAAAAAGTTTCACGTACTTTTCAAAAACCAACTATCTTAAAAATAAAATCGTGGTATTTCCTAGTCATTTAGCCATATTCTTGTCCTTTGTTACTGACATGAATATGGACCACGGTCTGAAATAAATTTATTTTATTTAAAAAAACACGTTCGTGTTCATCACAACAACTTTCAGTTAGGAGCACTACACTAAAAACGTTCTCATTTAATAAATACAAAACAATCTATTATTTTTAAATACGAGTACTTTACATTATGTATGCATTTCTAGTATACTTTTATTTATTTATTAACAAACAAGAAAAAAATTAACTAAGACATGCAACTTAAAAAAATAACTTAATATCTACCTATTTAAAAACGAAACCATTTCCTTGCGGCAAGGAGGCTATGATGCTGGCTGCGAGTACTTAAAAGTTGGAAAATATATTTTACTACATCTGTCAACAATGCTAAATATTTTATATTACATATATTTTGGTCATTAGTTTATTCACACGATGTGAATAACATTATTGGCTTACCCGAGGTTTACATTTATGCTTCTTTTACGAAATATATTTTAGTTATATTATAGTTCAGTACCTATAGAGTTTTATGTATTGTATGATGGTATACCATAAAGAGTTATATATGTAAGAGTAATCTGTCTATCTTAGTATATAATGAAAGCCTTTTCTTTTTTTATTTCGATATCAAAGACGGCTTTCAATGAGTCGGAACATCCAAAAATAATTGAAGCTCGGAAGCCGAAGTTATACAGAGGTTGTTTTGGTCAGGGACAAGCGACTTATTTTTGTACAACTACCCGGTTGTGCAAACGATACTGATGCCATAAAAAATATAAAGAAAATGTATAATATGTTTTACAAGTAGGTAATAACTATATTGCAATTTTTAAAATGCCATAGTTTAGTTTGTTCAAAGATGTTACCCAAGATTTTATTTTCTTTCAAATCATAATTTTATTTTTTACCCACAGTTTATTTGTAAAAAAAAGCTTACTTTCATGATCAAATTTCTGTCATCAAGTGGTAAGAAACGAACAGGGCGCCTTTCCCTTTCTGCAGCAAATTTTTGGTACGTTGTAAATGTAAATGTTTATCCGAAGAGTGAGAAACTAAATCCAAAGACTGCTGTGTGAGAAACGCCGTCTACGTAAAAAAAAACACATAGATACTTAGGCGTACCAATCAAGAGAACACATGTCTTATCAGCGCTGTCTGCTGGTGAAAGTTGAAATAAGGATAGTTTTCAAAAGATATCCTGTACCTGTAAGTACCTGTCTAATTAAATCATAGAGAAGAAAAATCGATTACATACATTACTATGCGTCAGCCGGGATTCTATACAATGCCTAGGTATTCTTTACATTTCCTAGGTAAAGTGTAAAATAGTTTTGAACATGTCATATCATTTCATACATTGCCTGGACGACTTCGGCAATCTATACATTTCCTAGGTATTGTTTATAATGCCTGCATTATACACATTGCCTTTAACATATACATCAACATAAAAATACCGAATATTACGTACGTGTTTACGACCAATTCCATCTTATTTATACCAGAAAATATGATCTGATCTACATTTTCACATTCAACTAAAGAACACTAAAACGTCCAAAATAAATATAAACCCCAGCATCCACCAAAATATTCCGGAGAGATATACGGATAGCCGGGCGCTACCAGGAAATGGTAACTTAGGAATTCCGGTTATATGATTTGTGGCCGGTTTTGTCCGTATTTCTGTTGCCAACGGTTAAGCTGCGAGGTTATCTTTTAGAATTTTCACCAAAGCTTGAATATGGGAAGATGAAAAGTGCGCTTCCCGTAACGAAACGTCCGGGGTTTTGAGGAAAATATTATTTCGTTGCGTCCCCTGATAAGATGGCAGTGGTGTTATGTGATAAGGTTAGCCATAATAAAATAACTGATGCTTTAAGACACATTCGTCATAAACAGTGATGAAAAGCTGAAGAAACCGTTAAGTTGGGACTAATTCGTACGAGATTTCTATTTTCGAAAAATAATACATGACAATATAAGACATAGCGCAGTGGTAGCAGCGCTTTGGTAGTGATACCGAAATGAAGCAACCTACAGCACGGTCTTGTTTGGATGGGTGACCATTCCGACCATATAAGTGACGTATATTACGAGCATCTCCGTGCTTTGGAAGGCACGTTCAGCTGTTGGTCCCGGCTGATATTAGTCGTTAAGCCGGGTCAGAGGCCTTATTGGGCGGCTTAATAACATCAGACAGCGGGGTTACTCGCTTGCCTTTCAAACACCCCTCCACCAATCCGCACTGAGCCAGCGTGGTGGAGTATGGCTCGAACTACCTCATAGTTGAGATAAGGCCTTTGCCCAGCAATAGGACGTTACAGGCTAACTTACTTTACTAAACTTAATACATAGCATACATTATGAAGATAACTCACTCAATACAGTACGGCAAGGATCTTCTGACCAATAGATGACATTGACAGGGGGGCGCTAGCATTCAATCAGGAAACCTAATGCAAAACTCTCCCTCGATTTAAATAGTTTAAGAAGCTGTTTAACTTTCATTCTTTTACTCAACAATGATGAAGTCAAAGAGAAGAGTACTAATTTTAAGTTCCACTGATTTAAACTAGTACCCTTCTCTTAGAAAATTAATTGAAAATTAGAACTTTATTTAGGGAGTTTAACTCTACGGTATTTAAAAATTATCATTTTAATAGTTTACTCAGCACATGTAAGAATTTATAACATTAACAAAAATTGGGAAAACGCCTGTAAGATTACGGAGATTCGGCTACACTTATGCCGAAAAAAATGCGGTTGCCAGAACCGCATTTTTGAAGATGACACCGTTAGTTCTCATTTTTGCTTTCAGTCAAAAGATCTGTTACTCTATCTCTGATCTACTGTCACTGTATATTTTATTTGGGGTAGAGTACCTAACCTACAACAGAAAAAAACATGCAGTCGTCTTCATCGCAGAAGTTTTAAATACCAGTAAGCTTGTATGAATTGAGAAATTAAAACAAATTATTATTTGACATAATTTATTTATAAGCACATTAACATTTTCATAAAGAATACTATGCGGAGAAAATTTGCGTGATATTCGTAGAGTAGTAGTGTACGAGTTTCGACAATTATTTAATTAACAAAAACAAGAACTTACTTCGTATTTCCACTTAAATAATATACATTTTCGTCTGCACCTGAAACGTGTCGAAAATAATACCTTTGTGCCATGTAAAGGGAATTCTCGTAATTCGAATATTAAGTAGCCGTCATTTGCTCGAATTTAATAAAATATAACAGCCGGGAGGTATCGGAACGTAATCAAATTGGGTTCGCGTGGAATGAAACACGAATATTTTTCTCAAGTTATACCTAACCAGTATAAGAAGGAACCGTTCTTTCAAATAAGAGATAGAGACTTCTTATCGTATCCTATTTTTTTATGGTGGCTATGTAAAGTCAAAGGGGGTTTAGTTAGATGGAAAAAAAAATCTGCTTGTTTTTTATGTTATAAGCGTATCGTATTTCGCAAGGCACCGTGAGTTTTATCAGGTCTACGTGTGCTTTAGAATTTTTTTTAACACTCACAGTGTCATATTTTATGTTCATAAAGATGAAATAAGAAACGCAAAAATTTGTGCACGGGCGGGACTTGAACCAGCAACCTTTTGGCAAACCGGGCCAAACGCTCTTACCAATTGAGCTACCGTGCTGTTAGTCCGACCCTGCGAAATTTGTGGTTTCTTATGAAAACGTCAATTGCGTGACGCTTAGCGCCATCTAGCCGTCTGTTTATGAAACAGATGGCCCAAGCAGTTATTCTTTACAGAATAGATTCAACTTGGAAATTGATGTCGCTTCGCTATCTAATGCTTTAGAATGTTTTTAACACTCACAGTGTCATATTTTATATTCATAAAGATGAATTAAGAAACCAAAAATTTTGCGCTCGGGCGGGACTTGAACCAGCAACCTTTTGGCAAACCGGGCCAAAACGCTCTTACCAATTGAGCTACCGTGCTGTTAGTCCGACCCTGCGAAATTTGTGGTTTCTTATGAAAACGTCAATTGTCAATTTATTTCATCTGTATGAATATAAAATATGACACTGTGAGTGTTAAAAACATTCTAAAGCATTAGATAGCGAAGCGACATCAATTTCCAAGTTGAATTTATTCTGTAAAGAATAACTGCTTGGGCCATCTGTTTCATAAACAGACGGCTAGATGGCGCTAAGCGTCACGCAATTGACGTTTGTATCGTTTTTAATTCTTCCTTTTAAATAAATTACCTTCTTCATAAATGAGTACAAGACATTGTACTTTCATTTTGCCTTACAAGATAGAAAAAGCATATAAAAAAACTTTAAGGAAATATACTAGATACTTCCTCTTCTATCTTGGAGAACTGTTTGTAATAAAACAATAATTTGACGACCTCCGTGGTGGCTAAACGCGCTGGGTTTTAAGGCGTCCAATTTGCGACAGATTTTTTGATTACTTGTCTATACATATGACGACCCGTCTGGTGTAGTGGTCGAGAAATCGCCTGCTACGCAGCGGGTTGCGGGTTCGATCCCCGCACAATACAAACATTTGTGTGCATGAACATGTCTGTTTGTATTGGTCTGGGTGTTTTCTATGTATATCATGTATGTATTTACAAACAAAAAGTATTTAAGTATTATATCCGTTGTCTGGCACCCATAACACAAGCTTTGAGTAGCTTCCTTTAGGAATAGATCGCGATGAGTGGGAATGTTCAAAGGATAGGGAAGGATATTATAAAAAAAACAACTCACTGTTAAAAACTGATAAAACATTTGCACGTGAATAGAAATACGATGTTTCCAAATAATTTCATTGTGTATTCAAAAGCACAAACAGAAAGTCATCAAACCAGTAATCTCAAATCTTTGTCGCTTACATAAGCAATAAATACAACAATGCAAAAGGCGGCACATTTACTTACCCTACAATGGTATCGCGCAGTAAACAATAAACATCGCCACAATAAAACGTGAATGATAATTCGCGAGATGGCGCCGCTGAGCGCTTCCGGGGACACGCGTCTCCCATTAGCGCGCGGTGACGTCACAACCGGCTGGATGCGTATTTGATAAACCCTAAAGCGTATATATACAACGTAAATATAGTACTGGCCGCGTAATTATTATAATAATAATAAAAAAACATGTTTGAAACCATTCGGTTCAAGTGTGCAATGGCTCGATTGATGAAAAAGATATATTAAATATTCGCCCTGTAAATATTGTTCTGATTTCAACTTTGACACAGGTACAGGTATTAGTATATCATAATTTAATCGTATCGAAAATAAAGGATTTTATTTTATTACGAAACTGCATGAAACTGTATCAGTACCTGTAAGCCCAACATGCATGCATCTTTATCTTTAATGGCGTCAATAAAATTATCTTATTCCTGTGCTACATGGACTCCTCTAATTTTTGAATCATTAGTAAGCTAATTTTTTTTTAACAGCACTAATACTAATACTTACATTAAGGTTACTGAAAACCCTTTTTAATACAGTATAAAGTTATTAATTTATCAATTGCCCTGATACACGATAAAGTCGTGCGTCCTTGGCTTACTGTAGATTAAATTCTAATTAAATGTTACTCTCACTCATCCGATGTAATACATTGAAAACATTCAGATAAAAATGTAGGTAGGTAAATAAGAGTAATCATTACTTATAAAATATACCATAGTACAATAGATTTAAATTACCTTTATTGACGACAAACTTGTGAAAAAAAAGATTTTATTCTCTGATCTGGCAAATACGCGCCCGCCCAAAATTCGGGCGGGTTGTCTGGTCCAGAGCGCGAACGAACCTGATAAATGCATCAGGTGCATATGTCGTTCAGATTGTGTTGTGTCTACATCCAAATGGACCCATTAACTGGGACCAACTCGTCCCAACTCGCCCCACCCGCCCGTTCGGTTCAGAGATCTTAAATGGGTTTCGAAATACTTCCAATCAGGTTCCGTCCGGGCAAGTTTGATAAAATAACTTTATGAAACAAGGGATTTAGTGGTGTGTTGTTGTGACGGTTCTGAAATTGAAGTGTGCAAATGTTCGGGTAAGTTTATCGAAGAGGCAAACTGCAAATAAAGATACAGATTGGACTAATGCGAGATCTGACAATATTTGATGAGCTATAAAATAATCTTTTATATAATAAAAAAAAATCTAGTTGTGTTAGTTAGGGCAGGAAAGTTCTAGATTGGAGACCCTTCGACCAAAGATTTAGGACGTCCACCGACAAGATGGACAGACGACCTTGTAATGATCGCAGGATCAAACTGCATGCAGACCGCTAGCGATCGGTCGCAGTGGAAAGCCGTGAAGGAGGCCTATGATCAGCAGTGGACGTCCTTTGGTCCTTTGATAATGATGAAGATGATGACGTGTTAAAACTCGAGAAAGGCTGATCCCATTTGTTTGATTTTAGTATTGACATAATATTTTAATTCTAGAGTAGGTTTAAACGCTAAAAATAAATATATACATACAGGCATTGGCTAACCGGTGGGACTCGCCGATGCTAGAGTGCTGGATTAGTTTGCACGCTACTAAAGCTGGCGGCTTCTTATAGGTGGCATCTTTTTAGGGTTCCGTAGCCAAATGGCAAAAAATGAAAAAGTTTCGTCAAGTCTGTCTGCCTGTGTCTGTCTGTCTGTCTGTCTGTCTGTCCGTCCGTATGTCACAGCCATTTTATTCTGTAACTATAAGCATCACACTGTTGAAATCAGTTAGGAGTATGTATCCTGTTAACCGCTTTACGATTCTCATACAAAAAATAAAAAATATATATAAGGACATTTAAGGGGGGCTCCCATACATGAAACTAACACCAAAAAAAAATTTTTTGTCAAACCTATACGTGTGGGGTCTATGGATAGGTCTTTTAATATGACATAGAGGTTGCTAAAACCATTTTCTTTTAAAGTCTAACGTTTCATAGCTAGACGCTTCCAAAGTGGTACAATGGGCGTCCCCCCCCCCCCCCCCCCCCCCTATCTAACTTCTAAACTAAGCGAGTGTAAATTTTAAAAAAAAATGTAATGTAGATCTTAACAAATACTTTCAACGAAAATTGGTTCGGACGGGATCAAACCAGAAATTTTGAGATATAGCACATATTCAACAACCACAAACATAACGCTGTACTTCATACAAACACTATGAAAAACAAAGTTATATTTGCGGTCAACAAAATATTGTGTTATTTCACCAAGTGGAAGTAAGTGGTTTCCCTTATTCAGTTAAAGTTGGCACGAAACCCTCAGTGCGCGAGTCCGACTCGCACTTGGCCGGTTTTTTTTGTTTCAAAATGTATTTTACTAACATAGGCTAACAAAATACATGGCTAAATAGAAGTATGGATGACTGCCCTAACAATGTATAAACATGACACCTAGTGTTATATAATGCTGAATAGATTTATAATTATATTTTGTATAAAAAAGTTTCAGGAACTTTTCAAAAACGCAACTATCTTAAAAATAAAATCGTGGTATTTCCTAGTCATTTAGCCATCTTGTCCTTTGTTACTGACATGAATATGGACCACGGTCTGAAATAAATTTATTTTATTTAAAAAAACACGTTCGTGTTCATCACAACAACTTTCAGTTAGGAGCACTACACTAAAAACGTTCTCATTTAATAAATACAAAACAATCTATTATTTTTAAATACAAGTACTTTACATTATGTATGCATTTCTAGTATACTTTTATTTATTTATTAAAAATAACTTAATATCTACCTATTCAAAAACGAAACCATTTCCTTGCGGCAAGGAGGCTATGATGCTGGCTGCGAGTACTTAAAAGTTCGAAAATATATTTTACTACATCTGTCAACAATGCTAGATATTTATATTACATATATTTTGGTCATTAGTTTATTCACACGATGTGAATAACATTATTGGCTTACCCGAGGTTTACATTTATGCTTCTTTTACGAAATATATTTTAGTTATATTATAGTTCAGTACCTATAGAGTTTTATGTATTGTATGATGGTATACCATAAAGAGTTATATATGTAAGAGTAATCTGTCTATCTTAGTATATAACGAAAGCCTTTTCTTTTTTTATTTCGATATCAAAGACGGCTTTCAATGAGTCGGTACATCCAAAAATAATTGAAGCTCGGAAGCCGAAGTTATGCAGAGTGTTGTTTTGGTCAGGGAGAAGCGACTTATTTTTGTACAACTACCCGGTTGTGCAAACGATACTGATGCCATAAAAAATATAAAGAAAATGTATAATATATTTTTTCAATGAAAAAAAAACAAAATCATTTTAACAAATTCCTAAGAGCTCTTCTCTGAAGCACATCCCAGGCATGCTCAATAGGATTTAAGTCGAGGGATTGTGCAGGCCAATCCAAAGCTTGGATATTTTGCTGTTGTAACCAACTTGTAAAAAAGAACCTTATAATGTTTTTATAATCTGTCATCAATATTTTTTTGTAAGGCCAGTACTGTTTATGTTATTAAAAAGTTTTATGAAGACCTCCGTGGTGTAGTGGCTAAGCACGCTGGGTTTCAAGACGTCGCCGCTCTGAGGTACCAGGTTCGATTCCCGGTCGGTTCAATATAGAAATAAATAAAAACTACATTGTCTCGGGTCTGGGTGTTGTGGTACCACCGTTGAGTCTGATTCCCATAACACAAGTGCGTTGGCTAGTGCTGTGCGAGCAATATATGTGATTGGAGTTCAGTATTTATTTATTTAATATTTATATATCCCCAGACCATGTTATTATATGTATTTCGTAAATACGCGTAAGCTGCTTGAGAGTGTGCGAGCTTCTGGTTTTTTTTTAATGGATTTTGTGAAGAGATTTTCTTTTATAAAAGTTGCATAAAATTTAAATTTTTTTTAGAATAAGCATACCTCATAATATTATCATCCTTGAGTTGGATGTCACAGACCAAAACAATACCCTGTAACGGATAAAGGATCATAAATCATTGATAATTACCGCTACCGCCTGAGCGCAAATTATATACGTATAAACATTTTTTCTCATAAACAGCAGTATCAAGGCGGCCATTACAAGTGCCCTAACGCTCCCTTGTTTGAATTCGCGTAGACATTACACACGGAAGATGCTCGCGCTCAAAGTAGCATTGTCTCAAACAAAATGAACGAATAAAAAGATGTCTCGCGTGAAAAGTTGGGTCGGTGAGGGTTCTATATGAGTTTTTAATTTTTTTTTAAAGTGTGCTGTCAATTTGCTTGACTTTTAAAAGTCAGACAAAGAAATGATATTGAGATATGTCTTGTTTTGATATGTTTGCTCCCTTCCAGAAGCTTACTTCATTCATTCTTATATTAAATTAAAAAATACTGTTGGACCCTAGAGGAGCTCGTAGCGCAGTGGTAGCAGCGCTTTTGTAGTGATACTGAAGTGAAGCAACCGACTGAGCGGTCGTGTTTGGATGGGTGACCATTCCGACCATATAAGTGACGTACATCACGAGCAGCTCCGTGCTTCGGAAGGCACGTTAAGCCGTTGGTCCTGGTTAATATCGGTTGATATTAGTCGTTAAGCCTAGTCAGGGGCTTTATGGGCGGCTTAATAACATTTGACATCAGGGTTAGCCAGTTGCCTTGTAAACATCCCTCGACCAATCCGCACTGAGCCCGCGTGGTGGAGTGTGGATCGTGCAACCTCATAGTTGAGGTAAGGCCTTTGCCAGGAGTGGAACGTTACAGATTAACTTTACTTTTACTTTTATTTCGCCCCCGCTCCATCCCGCCTTGGCTCCGTTTCGCAATTTAAATCATATCAAATTTGGGGGCCAAGGGAAATCAAACAAGTAAAACTCATGAAAATCGGCTCAATCATTCACGGGTTATGGGTTGCCTTACTAACTATATGCTGCTAAAATATGTAAATCGTTAGCTATTTCATTATTCATACTAAAACAATAACCTAACTAGGTATTAATTACATTA
Source organism: Pyrausta purpuralis (assembly GCA_963924145.1). Lineage (NCBI taxonomy): Eukaryota > Metazoa > Arthropoda > Insecta > Lepidoptera > Crambidae > Pyrausta > Pyrausta purpuralis. Next base: position 11,746 of record CAWUPE010001200.1, on the reverse strand, counting down.
ATAATCTGAGTACCTAATAATAATAACATGACTTGCAACACATGCCAAATAATAAGGAAGCTCTTGCAGGACGACTCCAATCCTCTCTTCCAAATATTCTTCACTCGTATTTGGTTCTAAAGTTTACGCGAATACTACTCATTACAATAAAAACACTTTCCTTCGTGTTTCACTTGGTCTGGGCCCCTTATTACCGACAGCCAATTTTCAAACCTGTCTCCCAGATCATAAAATTGTAAATACATATAATATTAATTCAGTTCATATAAAGCGGGACCCTGAAACCACCTTCCGCCTCGCGAGCACGTGAAACGTATCCTAGCTTTAATATTTGTATGCGAATGTGCCTTTTTAACATAATCCGGGAGAGTACCGCAACCATGTTTATTGTCTAATTTATTTATTCAGTACTGTACCGGTTTTAGGGGATGTACACACCCAGCAGCAATTAAGATACAAATAAAATTCCATTGGAATGTTTATTTTGTGATCTGGTGAAAATATTCTACCCAGAAAGAACACGGAAAAAAAATATTATCTACTTAAAATACTTAGTTACAGCTAGTTACGAGTAATGTATATTTAATGAACTTTGTTTCCTCTACCCTTTGGTTGTCTGGAAAAGATCTTTTTTCAGCGATAAGACCGCCAATATTGTACAAATGATTTGTTCTGATTCTTGTGTCCTTATTTGTGCAATTAAGAATATTTGCTAATGTAATTAATCAAAAGACGTTTACTGCTGAACATAGGTCTCCATGATTTTTCAAATGCTTGTATTGCAATTTGATTCTGAAATCTTTACAAATCAATAAAATCAATTGGTCTTCAAAGTTGCCATTAAAAATGTGTTTTTGGGATTGTTGGGTGAAGCACAAAAATATTAAATAAAAATATTTTATAAAAACTGTTATAAAATAAATTTAGCCATAATAAGTTCACGTAATACTTTGCAGTTTATTTCAAAGTTAAAACGAAAGCTATGTAAACTTAATAGTACGCTCCGGAAACAATATATTTATCTAAAGCTATATAAAAAAAAAAAAACTGTAAATTGTATTCTTGCAGTGCAAGGTTTTTAACCTGTAGTGTGCAAGTTCTTTTAAACGAGTATACAATTTTAGTGGCTACTTTACTAAGAGTAAAGTAACCAACATCCCTTTTTTTATAGCCACCTTTCTGATGTAGATTTGATTATATTCGGGAAGTAATGTGACGCTGTTTTTTGTATACCTCTGAATAAGTTTTAGTTCGATTTTTGTTCGGATGTTTATAGCTTGATAGTTGGAGGCGACTATTGTTCAGATTTTAGTGCCAGGTTCGGGTCGATGTAACTTTTGAGAGTTACGATTGTTTACTTCCTGAGTCATCTGTGCTATCAAGTTTGTGTTATTACGTAGATACCATAGTGCACGTGTATTTCTGATTGAATTTCTGACGATTTTCTATACTTACAGTCTATTGAAGTTCGCCTAACGGTTACCTATTAGCAAAGAAAAGTCTAATGCTTGGTTACTAAAGATTAATAATATGTCAATTTGTTACACTTAAAAAACCGAATCAGTACCTATTTAGTGAGTTGTTTTAAATCTAAGAAAAATATGGGCTTTAAATGATATCCGGTTGACAGTAACACCGTAATTTTTTATTTAAATGTATATAAATTTAGCAGATGTCCGGTAAAAATAAAACTCAATAAAATATTTGAATAAAACCAACCGGCAGGGCAATTTAGAACGTTCGTTATACCATTCGGCTAGATTTTCATTCGTTTTAAAATAAATGTAGAAAGGAGACGGTAACTGCTGGGCCCTAAACGTAACTAGTTGATTTATGGTTTAAAAAAAACGGGCATATTTTTCCATCCTATAATACCAAAAATCAGCCTCAGCCTTCTTTTTATGGAAACTGAGCATTATGAAAAACAAGATTTTAAGATTTCACTACATTATCGATTAAATGAAGTATCGATTTGAGTCAATGTGATTACACAATTTAAAAAAAGAATCACTCTTGTTCTATTCGTGGCGATAAACCCAAAAAAAATACGTTACAATAATTAATTTAGCTCCTAAAACATATATTTTATATTTTAATTGAATTGAATGTAAGTGAATTAAAACATGATTGCATAATGAAATAAAATCGATTCTTACTTGTTTTTGTCTGTGCACTGATACTGACAGCAGTCGTGTCAAATAATCTATGGATCACTCGTTTTGTTTGTATTTTTCGTCTTGTGCCTGTATGCCTTTTGAGTGTTTTTTCGTCGACCACTGCTTTGTTTTACGGATTCTGACCCTGCCTAACGTGCTGTCGTCTATTTTGTGGCCTAATTGTAACTGCTGACGTTAAAATATCCTTTGTAGTTCGGAAATCAGCTGTTTGTTACATAACCTCACTATAACTAAACCCCTAATTATTGGGCTCTCAGATTGTCAAAAAACATAGAATTTTCAGTGTAGGTCTTCTAAGTATTAAGCTATTAATTGACACCATTTTCATCTTATTACATCCAGGCCCAAATTTGTATGTAATGGTTTCCATCTCCTTTGAACGGATGTCTAAGTTAATTCAGTAAAATTATAATAAAATAACAAAATTATGGTTGCATCGGATAAGTCCGCGTTATTATAATTTTATTAATGTGAAAGATATCTAATCGTATCCGAATCCGTAATCGACAGGTTCTGATTCGGGGGGAATGATCTCCACTTACAGCGCAACCTATAAATCGGTAAATCTTAAAATGTTAAATCAACCGATGTGCGCTCAGAAGCGCCACCTGGAAAGTGTATTTGCTAACGTTATTTGGAATGCTTGGAATTGAATCAGTCTTGCTTTAACTTTCGTAGAAGGTTAAGGGTTTTTTTTAAATGATGCACTGTGTTTATCTTAAAGTTGAAGTGACAATATATGTGATGAAGTGTATTATAAAGTTTCATTCCTTAGAATGCGGTAACACTATTTTAATTAGCATTGCTATCCTATGCCGCAACGCAGTTAGTACCATTGCCTCTTCAAATAAATAAATAAGAGTAAATACACTAAATATTTTCCATCACAAAAATAGGGAAGTAATGCCTTTAACATTGGTTTGAAATTTAATTAGGTATGAACAGGCACGGGTAAAATTTTCTTCTTTATTTTATTCTTAGACACATATGGCTTTGGCTTGGGTTTTTTTTTCGGCTATGTCAGTAACGTTGAACCCGAAAGAGTCTAAAGATCAATTAAAATTTGATCTATTTTTCGTTAATTAAAACGGGATACGAATCTGCATGCAACAATTTGATTGCACCGCAATGACTCTTGAGCAGTAGACGCAATTTTCTCTTTCGGAGCTTCAACTTTTATGAGTTGACAAGTCATCTACTGGGTACCTTGGAAGCATTAATCTTGTTGAGGTTGCAAGGCTGAATTTTATGCGTTTTTTGCCTAGATTTGCTAGAGGTGACTACAACCGTCAAAACTGTTTTAAACAATTTAACTATTTTTGTACTCGTAGGTGAATAGTGCTCCAGATCCGAATTAAGACGGGGAAACGGAAATTATGTAAAAACCTTTTGTTAAACTACCATGCACCTCATAAAAAACTAACACTTTGACTGCCTGAAAAATTCGAGAAATATCCAAATTTTTCGGCTCGGTCCACGCAGTCTTGGTTAGACTAGCGAACGTTTCGGACTTCATCAGAGCTGAAGACTGGCCGTCGTCTAGTCCCGATCTTAATCCGCTAGATTATGATTTATGGTCAGTTACAGAGAGTACGGTTTGTTCTTAACGCCATGATAATTTGGAGTCCCTAGAACAATCCATACACAGGCAGTGAAGATTTTTCCCTTGGAAAGAGTGCGTGCTTCCATTGATAACTGACCTCAACATTTAAAGGACTGTATTGCATGCAGCCAATGGAGACCACTTCAGATAAGCTTTTTATAGGCATGCCGTAGCTGCGGGGTGTGGCAGCGGTTGGCTTTTGAAGTGATCATCAATGCTATCATTTATTTATTTGTATGTAATTTTTAAATTAAAATTTTTAATTTAACGTCGCCGTCGGACACGCGGGCCCGAGTAGGCGGTACTGCTTGAATGGTTCTTGCGCACTCGAGCCCGAGTGCTGGTTACTTAAGGAGAAAGGTAAAAAATATGATAAATCATTGTCCAAAAATTAAAAAAAACTGCGTGTCGATTCATCTGCCAGCAATCTGAAAATAAGTATTTTAACACAGTTTCTAGGTAACGAAAATTACCCCCTATTATGTGCCTGGCGTATATTAAAGCCCACATGTCTACGCGGTAATGAGATCGGAGCCTCACGTATAAGCTTCGTTTGCATCCCAAAATGGAGCCGTTAGAGCCTTATAATATGAACGGCAGTTTGCCGACGTAGTAACGGTAGCTTCTGATAAGAGACAGCGGCACCCATTAATATGCCGTCGATGGGTTGGCGTGTTAATAGTAGATTGTCGACGGCTGCCATCTATATGTTGTCAGTGGCAAGCCTTCCACACGCCGTTGATGTGTTGTCGACGCGCCGTCCTCAAGTTCCGCTCAACGTCTGATTTCTATGATAGGTTACACACTAGGGCTGGCATCCGTTTTCTGGTTTTCTCATATATGGATGGACACCACCGCAGAGGATCAGCTAGACCCTGGTAACTGCGGTCGAAGTCTGAAGCAAAATTTTTGAAATTTCGCGTAGACAATTTCAATTTACTGAATTTCTGCTGCATCAAATATCCTTTTGACTTACGTAGCTATCTTTAATAAATCTTAAAAAATATTTTGTAAGCTTCATCCCAAATTTTTTCTGTATTAGGAAATCACCAATTTTGTCTGAGCGTTTCTCGAGCGGCGCCTGGTGGTTTTACAGGGAGCTATGTCGAGACTTCGGTACCAGCGGGCGTAGTCTGATGTATCATTTTTGACATTTCGCGTCAACAATTTCAATTTTATGATTTTTCTAATTCATCAAATATCATTTTAACTTACGTAGCTATATCTTTAAAAAATCTTAAAAAATATTTGTAGTTTGTAAGCATCATTCAAAAATTCTTCCCAATCAATAAATACACGAAAACACCAATTTCGTCTCAGCATTTTTCGAGCGCCACCTGGTGGTTTCACAGGGAACTATGTCGAGACTTCCGACACTGGAATCGTAACGAGGCATGTGTAATAGTGACAGCTTAAGCCCATAAGTTATGGGATGGTAATGAGATTATTACTGTAATGGTTAGGTTTGTGTCTAGAACAGTTTTAGAAAGGTGACGTTTTGAATTTCTGTAGGTTCTAGTTTGAATAACAATCATAAGTGTTTTTAACGACTTCAAGAAAGGAGATAATCAATTCAATGTGTATGTATGTGATATCGTTAGAATTTTATAGTATTTGTGTATGTTAATCTATTAAAGCTACGAATCACGTGTGCAAAATTTCTTAAGTGTGTAGATGTTTGTGTAGATGTGTCCACGGATTTCTAGAAAACGAGAATTCATAGCGAAATGATTATAAAGTTCAAATATATTTCAACTTATAGTACAGTGTAAGTTCCATCAAAATCGGTTCAGCAGTTTTTTGAGGTATGGGTAATAACTGGAAATAGTAAAATAAAAATTATTTAAAAATTAAACCGTCTTAATTAAACTGACTAAATAAAATATAGTTAGTTTTTTGAAGGCGTTTTAATTTATTTCAGATTAGCCTTGTACAAACCCGTATCATATTGGTATATTTATTTTTACTTAGACTTTTCGTGCAAACTTTTATTTTTACACCATCCCTCCAGGCATCCCTTGTCTTTATTTATTTACTACTCTTAGCCAATGATTGGGAGAACATGCGGAATGACGCTATGATACAATATCTATATTTAGCCTCATAAGCACATCTATATTATAGCCTCCAATACCTGAAGTCTGAGCAGTGTCGCGTAACACAATTACGGGTGTCCTGCCCGGGCATCGAAGCGGGAACCCATGGCAGTGCCGGCTCGGGTTGCAGGCGTAGCCAGACGGCGCGGCGGCGGGGGACCGATGACCTTAGGCTGAGGCACCAGAGTGATGCTAGGCTATGATCATTAGTTCTAGAATGTGAATAGCTATGAACAAAGGCTAGCATGCAATTAGCCCCCGACCGGGGGGGATGTAGAGGTTTCAAGCTACGCGTAAAACCTCTATGTCTCGTTCGTTCGACTCTTCGTATTTCAAATGTAGAAAGTTTCTTTATAAGTAAATTTTGATAGACGTTTGTCATATCAGTCATATCAGTCATATCGATCATATCGATTGTCAGTCAATCCTTCGCTCATATAAATATAATTCAAGAATCTTGTGAATAATTTATAAGTACTGATTGTGAAGATATGACAAACGTCTATCATAATTTACTTATAAAGAAACTTTTCTACATTTGAAATACGAAAAGTCGAACCAACGAGACATAGAGGTTTTACGCGTAGCTTGAAACCTCTACATTACCGTCTTAAGGGTCATGGAGTGGGATTCCATAGGTTTGTGATAGCATGAAATGACATCTTCAGAGGTCGGTATAGCGAAAAGTAAGTAGGTGAGCTAGTGGCGGCCTGTGGGTTAATTACACGCAAAAGTCGCTCAATACCCTGCGTGTCTTGTAAAATAATATGTTCAGAGTGCTGTTGGGCCTGCCGGCGATACTGTAGTGCGTCCAGTATGTTCGCCCGTCACCCATGTCGACAGTTTCCATACAATTCTTAGAAAAAAGATATTGTCCGTCCGGAACAGAATGACCGGCAGTTCCAACGGTATTCTGAACGTGCTGGCAGAAAGGTGGGACGGTGTTTTAACGAGGCACTGGGCAACCGCCTTGAGAAACCCAAATGCCTACCCACATATATTATGTAAATTAAGTAAATTGTGTTTTCTTTATCAGTGTATTTACTAACATAGCTATATGAGATTAATTGTTACTAACAAAAATAGATCTTTGTGTCTGAATAAATGAATTTTTATTATTATTATTATTATATACAAATTATAACGTTAGCAGTGTTATAATCAGCATTTGGAAAACTTCCTTCTTATTTAGGTATTAACTATCAAATTATTTTGCGTAGGCCTTCCTAAGAATATTCGCCGAATAAAATAAAAAACCGGCCAAGTGCGAGTCGGACTCGCGCACTGAGGGTTCCGTGCCAACTTTAACTAAATTTGGGAACACTTACTTCCATTTAGTAAAATCCACAATATTTTGTTTACGGCAAATATAACTTTGTTTTTCATAGTGTGTGTATGAAGTACAAAGTTATGTTTGCGGTTGTTGAAAAATGTGCTATATCTCAAAAACTTCTCGTTCGATTCCGTCCGAACCAATTTTCGTTGAAAGTATTTGTTAAGATCGACCTTACATATTTTGTTCAAAAATTTACACTCGCTTAGTTTAGAAGTTAGATGGGGGGGGGGGGGACGCCCATTTTACCACTTTGGAAGCGTCTAGCTATGAAACCGTTAGACTTTTAAAGAAAATGGTTTTAGAAACCTCAGTGTTATTTTAAAAGACCTATCTTTAGGACACCCCACACGTATAGGTTTGCCAAAAAAATTTTTTTTTGGTTTTAGTTTCATGTATGGGAGCCCCCCCCTTAAATGACTTATTTTTTATTTTTTGTATAAGAACCGTAAAGCGGTTAACAGGATACATATTCCTACCAAATTTCAACAGTGTGATGCTTATAGTTACAGAATAAAATGGCTGTGACATACGGACAGACAGACAGACAGACAGACAGACAGACAGACGGACAGACTTGACGAAACTATAAGGGTTCCGTTTTTTTGCCATTCGGCTACGGAACCCTAAAAATCGCCCAATTTGAAATCGTCACCTATCTGTCAGCAATCATTTATGTAAATGACGTTTTAAAATTGGTCTTTTTATACTTATTCAGGCCCGATTTCACCAACGTCAGATAGGGAATATTTGTGGATAAAATACAAAATATTTCATTTAAAAATCGGTCTTTTTCTATACTTATGTAGTCGGATAAATATGATCTGCCATTGGTAAAATCAGTAGCCAAACCCGTTGATAGCTCGGCCAGAGACCCACGAGCTATCCTGACCCGTCACTACACCGAAGGACATCCCGGACATCAGCCTCTACGAGATTAGGACGGCCCTTAAACAACTCATAAACAACAAAGGCACTAGGCGAGGACGGAATCACAGCAGAGTTTCTGAAGGCGGGTGGAACACCGGTACTTAAAGTCCTTCAGAGACTTTTTAATTCCATGCTGCTAGAGGGCATCACGCCTGAGGCATGGAACGGGAGTATGGTGGTGTTGTTCTTCCAAAAAGGAGACAAAACCTTATTGAACAACTACAGACCCATCTCACTCCTGAGCCATGTCTACAAGCTGTTTTCAAGGGTCATCACGAACCGTCTCGCACGTAGGTTTGATGACTTCCAGCCTCCCGAACAAGCCGGTTTCCGAAAAGGCTATAGTACCATAGACCACATTCATACGCTTAGGCAAATTATACAGAAGTCCGAGGAGTATAATATGCCTCTATGCTTAGCGTTTGTGGATTATGAGAAGGCCTTTGATTCGATCGAAACTTGGTGCTTCAGTCTCTGCAGCGGTGCCACATAGACTATAGGTATATAGAGGTGTTAAAGTGCCTTTACAATAGAAGAGGTGTGAGACACGGAGATGTCATATCTCCGAAACTGTTTACAGCGGCATTGGAAGACGCCTTCAAACTTCTGGAATGAGAAGGAATCGGCATCAATGTTAATGGCGAATACATCACACACCTCCGATTTGCCGATGATATAGTCGTTGTGGCAAAGACGCTGGACGATCTTGGCACTATGCTCGAAGACCGTGACCGAGTCTCCCAACAAGTGGGTCTTAAAATGAACATGGAGAAGACGAAAATTATGTCTAACTCCCTTGTCGTACCCACTCCAGTATCCGTTGGAAACTCAACTCTCGAAGTTGTCGACGAGTACGTCTACCTGGGACAAGTGATCCAATTGGGTAGGTCCAACTTCGAGAAAGAGGTCAATCGACGAATCCAACTCGGCTGGGCAGCGTTCGGGAAATTGCGCAAGAGTGTCTTCTCATCTCATCTACCTGAGTGTCTGAAGACGAAAGTCTTCAACCAGTGTGTGTTACCAGTGATGACATACGGATCCGAAACATGGTCTCTTACTATGGGCCTTATAATGAAGCTCAAAATCACACGAGCGAGCGATGGAAAGGGCTATGCTGGGTGTTTCTCTACGGGATCGAATCAGAAATGACGAGATATGTAGAAGAACTAAAGTAACGGACATAGCCTTGAGAATCAGTAAGCTCAAGTGGCAATGGGCAGGGCACATAGCGCGAAGAACTGATGGCCGTTGGGGCAGGAAGGTTCTAGATTGGAGACCCTTCGACCAGAGACGCAGCGTGGGACGTCCACCAACAAGATGGACAGGACGACCTTATAAAGATTGCAGGATCAAACTGGATGCAGACCGCTAGTGATCGGCCGCTGTGGAAAGCCGTGGGGGAGGCCTATGTTCAGCAGTGGACGTCCTTTGGCTGATAATGATGATGATGATGATGATGATTGGTAAAATCAGCCCTCATCTAGCTAAATCTTATTCGACGTTAACCCTTAAGAAGTCAATATAGTAAACTAATAACGTTTTCGTGTCTTTTCCAGTGTTGCTCCGACCTTAAGATTAAGGTCGAGTGAGTTTGGTCTGGCCTTTGAATTATGAAGATTTCAATTATTCCGTGAAAACTCTAACGAACTCTGAAATTTGGCATTTCGCACCTAACGTTGATTTTGCAACAATAAAATACATTTGGATGGAAAAAGCTTTATTAAGCTTCATGATGATAGGATGTTTGGTTAGATTTAATAATTTTTCAAAAAGGATCGGATAAAAGAACGCGTATCGCACCAAAAAATAGTTCACTTGTTTTTGAAAGTCTAGTTCGGTAACGCAAATTAAAAAAGTTTCAGTCACGCTTTTGTCATCAAACTTAACTTTGAGTACTTGACAAAGCCTTTAATCTTCAACACTTGTTAATATGAAACAACTTGCGATGTGCCTTAAGGGTCTGGAACCTTCTTTGTAGGCGATATGGTAATTTGAAGTTAACATCGACACACGTTGAGATCTAGATTGGCACAGACAGCATACAGGATGTAGGAGCAATGAAGTTAGTGTCAGCACAAAATTGACTTGACTGATTCGCTTATAGTATTCCGGTAAATTCGATTTATTTTATTATGATGAGATATCTACACGAAATATAAAAAGGAGGATTTAGCCTAACTAGGAGAAAGTTGTTAAGTTACTGATTCTGAGTAGCCTTCCCTCATTCTTTACGGGTTTTTTTGAAACACCTTGTATATAAAGCTTATAATTGCATTTTTGCATGTGAGCAGACTGAAGCTATTAACTGTAAATGTTATCTTTATAAATAAACGCTTAAGTTTGAGTTTAAGGCCTAAGGATTGAGTTCATAGTGTCGACGTACACGTAAAAATCTGAATATTAAAGTAATAACGATATGATAAGGTTTTAAATTATTTTGATCACAAATTCAAAAGTTTTTTATATAATATATAATGGACACACATTGCTCTAATCCCAAAGTAAGAAGCTACTTGCACTTGTGTTATGAAAATCAGACACAACGGTGGTACTACACATAAAATTAATATCCTATCGGAATAGAAGGACAAGTAAAAGCTGTCAAACGAAACCGATTTAAGATGTCAGTAACTTACATAAGTAAGTAACATTTGTAGCTTTAAATGAGATAACCTTTCGATCAGGTGATTTATAACAATGTTCCTAAGTTAAATATAGTAGTTTACTGCATGATACACAGTCGACACAAAATATTAAACATGCAGCTCTAGTGTAAAACTAAATGTTATTTCATTATACAAAATATTCGTCGATATACATTCCCTGTGTTATTCTGTCTTTGTTTTTTACGTAAATTAACGTTAGTAGAATAGAATATTCAAACTGCGTACTTTAAATTTGAAGCGCATTGGTAAATTTAAGTCGTATATTAAGAGGCTTCGATTTGGACTAATCTACCTGTTTAAATGATTATTTGTTGAGGTTATGCCGCTGTAATGCATAACAATCAATCACCGATCAAGTCACCATGTTTCAGACACATTATTTCTCCAAAATATACACGATTTCACTTTAAAATATAAAAAAAACAAATACACGTAATTTTCAGCAAGCTTTCTGCGGGGCGGTCAACTGTTTGACATCGCCAAAAATGGTACTGCTACCCATCTCTTTTTATCACACAGTTTGCTGCTAGTGACATCTCGCTTTTGTCGTTCTATTCCAAGGGGATAATTATTTTATGGTACTACAACACCCAGACTCGAGACAATATAGATTTCTGTTTTCCTTATTTTGTTTTCCATATTCTTTATACAATTCTTTTTTCAATATAGATAATTTTATTTTTATATTCTATATCCCGAGGTTCGATTCCCGGTCAGGTGACCGGGAATCGAACCCGGGACCTTTGGAGTGGCGACGCCTTGAAACCAGCGTGCTTAGCCACTACACAACGGAGGTAGTCGAAGTATGTCGTCTTTAGTTATATACGTGGATATTAGTTATGGGTCAGTCTTGTCTCCAGACTAGACCAGACATTGCATAGACAGAGACGACGATGTAGCAATACTCACCCAGAAGAAGCCTGTTCACTGACTATGAAAAT
>CAWUPE010001199.1:0-36042 GCA_963924145.1 Pyrausta purpuralis | reverse complement strand
GATATGTCAGTTCAATAAAATTATAATAAAAGAACAAAATAAAATAGTTACATCCCAAGTAACACAAACGTGCTGACTAAAAGTTGAGTAAGAGCAGTCATTAAGACAATGAGCTGAATACTAACTTGAATAACATCTGAGTAGCATCTATTCAGACGTTATTCAAACAAATAGGCCCCAAATTAAAATGCTTTAAGCTTAATAACGTCGGAGTAACTTCTTAGTAGGAACTGCATAATGGTACAATTACCTGAATAACTTATGAATGAAAGCTGGCATTGCTTTTATCAAGCTCTTACACCTAAAATATTCAGCTATTTTGATTTGGTTGTCGTATTCAGAATTTACTCAGCATACATTTCTTGTTTACAATAATACATTTTTTTTTCAATCAATCGTGAAATTAATATGACAGCAGTTCACTTTTACTCGTAATGTCGTCGGTGTAAGTGATTTATTGACAAGTGGTGAATTTATTAAAACGGTAAGCAATGTTTTATTATACAAGTTAATAGGTTCGCTACATGTTAATTCTTTGTGCGCAAATTATTTTGTCGTGAATAGTTTATGATTTTTTCGGATATTTATGACGCGCCGCGGAAATAATCAAGATAAGCGATTGTAAATATTATTTTCATACATGCGTACTCTGTCTGACCAAAATATTTATGCCGAAAGTTCTAATTCTAGCAATTCAAATGCAATAAAACACCATAAAGCGAATTAAAAAATGTTGCAGTTGTAAGAATAATCATTCTGGTCTTTCTAAACCTCTTTATAAATTCCTTGTTATTACAAATCAAAAAAAATAATAATGGCGATCGTTTGTTTTGCTTCCATTGCTGAATAAAAGTGCACAAAAGTCTTGTTACTAAGACTTAACTTGAAAAGAGTAATTTACACACGCTTATATCTGAATAACAACTGTATAGTTGAGAACATTTCTACTTAATTTCTAACATTTAGGGTTCTTCATTAGAAAGTTTTTTTAATGTGAAATAATTGGTTTACATGAAATTGATTCATAATAACATTTAAACAAGTTCAAAATTGGATAATTAGTTGTTTTTTTCTCTCATTTCATGAGTATGCTCAAAGGGAGTACGCGAACCAGCGTACTTGTATATTTGAGTCAGTGGTTATCCCCACCCCTTTATCCACGCCCGCGCAGTTCTCACATGCCGTTCCATCTTTATGCGCGCGCGCTGCGTCACGTCAGTTGCAAACTTGCTACATAAAGGTACTTACGCGTGACTGTTAAAATAACGACCGATAAAGACAACGCGATATGTAAAACATTTAAGTGTGCTCCGTGATTTATCCCGTTTAGTTTATTAAGATAAGCTAACTTAAAAATATTATTGCTATTATATAATATGTATTTCGTTTCAGGAAGATGACATTTAAAATTGTATCTACACGACGTAGAGGACGCCCAGAGTTATGTATTGTGCCATCCCAATGGGAGAATAAAGGTCAACTCAGATGGCCGAAATATAATGCTGATTTACTTTCAAAAGATAGCAGTGTTCAACCAGGCGAAGGCTGGTTCACGATGCCTTGTTCTTTGAAAAGAAAAAACTTTCGAGTTTACGCAGAAGCCGAAAACGAATTGACAAATATGTTAAACAAAACGGACACCGAGACAGAATTGTGAACAAAACAGCTTTGTACAACGGACTCGAACAGGTCTTCAATCTACTGCAACAAATCCAAATTTCAACTCCCTGGCTCAGGATTTGGTAAGTATCAACCTACTCAACTCAATATGTAAGTAAGTGGATACCTAGTACTATGTCCGTAGTGGGTACTTATTTATATTTCTGTAGTAGGTACACCTAAAAAAGGTAGGGTAACGGCCTCTGCCACGTGACGAATTGTGGACGGATAACGAGCGGAGCAGCTGCGCAAATTTGTCGCGGCCACGTGGCGAGTTTGCCGCGATTTCCAGTGTTTTTGTATAGCGCTCACGCTAATCTTCGCGGTGAAACCGCTGTGCATCCGCTGCTAATTCACTGCGTAGCCGCACCACTTAGAATCCATCCGCAATTAGCCGTGTGTGGCAGGGCCCTATTATATTTATGCTTCGATTTTTTTTGTAAAATTTTTACTGTGTTTTATTCTGAAAGCACTAGAAAGTCACCTGTATGTATCGTTTACGTATAAGGCATGCAATGCAAAATTTGCAGCAGTAAAAAAATACAGATAATGTGAAAGATCTTGGCAAAGATCTTGGTTGGTTACAATGCAGAGAAACAATAAATAAAAATTTAATACTTTTTTTGTTGCAGATCGATCCTGTAGCAAACACTGAAGTCAACCCCAGTGAAATACCAAATAATGTAATTGTCGAAGATGAAGGTGTTATGTATGAAGTAGTCTCCGATGTAGCCATGCAGCAGTCGATTGCTGCTGATAGACATCAGACACAAGAGGCAATCAACAATATTTACGCCATACAATACAAATTATGGAAAATCAAGACAAAATGATGAAAAGACTTGCAGAGCTATCCGTTCAAATTGAAGAAATGAAATGTCTCCTGCCATCAAAGTCAACAATACCATTAGCCCAAGCGAAAGAAACAGAAGTGCAGCCCTTCATGTTTAAACCCATAAATGATATTACCAATTTAGAAATAATGGACCTTGAACTATCAAACAAGGAGACGTTCGAAAAGCTCAAACAACAATATTCCCTTGTATGCTCCGAATCACTGAATAATGGCAATAATTGTGCGTACAGACTATTAGATACGATGTTCACAAAGATTTCCTAACCAAATGTTCTTGGACAGGCGGAAGCCGGAATTCATCCGAAGTAAAAATAGGTTTTAAAGCATTTAAAAATGTCATACATTTTTTTTTCACAATGGTCAATTCGTGGGATATAACTTACACTATTCAGAAAAACGAACAATTCTTCAAATCTATATTGAGAAATGCACTTAAACGTAAAACAATGAAAAACATTCGCTGTTCCGCGTCGAAAAGTAGGAAGCGTAGAAATGAAAGTGAGACTAATGATGGAAATAAAAATATAACTTTGGAAGTAAAGGAATGTCAGAATAAAAAAAATAAACAAATAGGTGATAATAACGAAAATAATGATGGGAAAATTAAAATAAATTCGGCAGTTACAGAAACTTTTAATGAAAATAACAAAGAAAAAGGTGGCAATCTAATTGACGAAGATAGTGACGAAACAATCTCTCTGTTAAAAAGACTTAGTATGTTAGTTAGAAATGGGAACCTAAGTTAAGTTATTGTAATAAGTTAGTATACTTGGGCCCTGCCACACACGGCAGATCGCGGACGGATTGCGAGCGCGGCGGGTACGCAGCGCATTTGTTATGGCACCCCCACGCTACAGACGCTACTTTCCGCGACAGATACGCTGCGCAGCTGAGGCTGAGGCACATGAGCTGCGCAGCCGCTCCGCTCAGAAACCGTACGCAATCCGCTGTGTGTAGAAGAGCCCTTAGTAATAGTTAAGTATATTGTGTTGTTTTTGTCACAAAGTTTTGCAAAGCCAAAGTTTAGGGCCCGCATGGTTGAGATGTTCAATAATTATGTTTAAGAAAGCACTGACGTAATCTCGTGTTCGTGATTTTGAAGACCGTAATCTCGTGTTTGTGATTTTGAAGATCGTAATTTCGTGTTCGTTATTTTGAAGGACGTAATTTTGTTATTGTTGTTATTTTTGATATTACTTAAATAAAAGAAATATACGTGATTTTTAATTCAATTAACTTTGTTTTAATTTGGAACTTAACCTATAGATACTGTGTGCAACAGAGGTACAAAGAACAACTCGTTCTTATATTCATTACAGACAAATTTAAATTTTACATCTTGAGGAGACAGGCATACTAGGGCGCGTGTTTCAGTTGACCACTTTAGATTTATATATATTAAAATAACTTGACTTCACTGGCTGATCAAAAACATCAGTCAAGTCTGAAACATTTAAGCCACGTAAAAAACATTGTCTGCTTCTTTGAATATTTCCTTAAGTTCTATAACGTTACTCCCTGTGCTCATAAAATACTTGTCTTTGCTTTTGTTAGTCAGTTTAAATTCCTTGAATTGAATTTCAACCTTGTTTTTAGTAATTTTGATTTCATAATCCCGTTTGGTTTTTCTTTCAGTACTGTTAATATTTTTTTGTACTCCAACTTCTTCGCTAAGTCGATTTGCTATTTGCCTTAGTGGATTTTTTCCATCTCTTAGCATTTTTTTTATCAAGTATAGCTTGTTTTCGAATGGATATGCACTGAAAGTTTGAAGTGGTCCAAACCTTCTGACTTCATCTACTACGTGAACTATGTTATGTACATTGCTAGTTACATAACTGGCACCATAATGATCCTTATAGTGTTCAACGAAATATAATAGAAGTTCTTTTGCCAAAGGTAATAGATTTTCGTAAGTTTTAGAAGAACATATGGTAATACCGCAAAATAAACATAAAAAATGTGAATAAGCACTTTCAGGTAGCACCTGTGGCAGTATGATAATGCTCAAATAATACAAAAATGATCTATACTCTGAGGCCTTCCAGTAAGCCAATTGATCCAACCCTCTCATAGATCGGTGAATTTCAGAAGGCAATGTCCGGTGATTTAAAAACATTGTAACATTATTTATATCTCTTGAGCACCACTTTGTTTCATATTTGCCAAAATCCCATCGCGCCATCCGACCATTAATCTTCTCATTACTCCCAAGTCAATTAAATGTAAAGAATCTGCAACTGGCACGTCTTTGACCATATCAACGGGTAGTTGTAGCAAGGGAGAGTCAGCTTTATGATGTAAACCATACATTTTCTTACGAAATTGGTCGTCTGTTCTATCTGGGCATCTACTGTGAGGAAACACGACAGTGTGGGATTGGTGAGAATACTCTCCTACTGTCACACATTTTACACAACCGTGTTTTCCATTGAAGTTGCAAACACCTGAAAAAAAATATTTACCAAACGTAGCATCAGCCTTGAGATACAAATAAAGTAATTAATATGTTCAGTAGATCTTCAAATGATTTCATTTATATAATTTACTCACCTTTCACATAAGCCCTAGCTGGAGAGTCACAAATAAAACATCTTATTGCAATGTTAACTTTCTTGCCTTGTACTGTAATACCTTCTGCAAATAAAATTTTCATTTCAGAAATGAAATCTTCCAAATAAATATTTAAATCTTTCGGTTTTCCGATCCCGTAATATATACCGATAACGAATGGTGGTTCATTTATTTCATGAATATTGCATAAAATTGGCCAAAACTCTTTCTTGGAGCTATTGAAAATTGGCAGACCGTCCATATTAATGTTAAGTGATATTTTGTCTGGAACAATCATTGCATTATTCACAATATTTATTAGTGTCTCAATAACACCACTGTGCCAGTATTCACCTTGCTCAATAGATTTTATTTGGACTTGTCTCGGTGTTTTTAAAATTGTCCTTGGGTCATTAGGTAAAATATCTGGATATCTTTGATTTATTATTACTGCTAAATCCTTAAGTGCTGCTTGAGTGATATTTTTTTCCACAGCCCATTTTCTAATGTTCTCTCGAAACATCAAGTTTTTTATGTGTTCGGTACATTTTTCTTCCTCGATATCTGTACAGCTCGAATCAGATGCATAGTCTTCTTGAATGTAGTTAAATTTTGTTTGGTTCAATTGGTGTACGGAATCCTCTTTATTGCACAACAACTCATGATGGCTAGAACTCAGCTCATTTTTGTTTATACTATTATCACAAATCTTTTGATCACTAGAAACACTTGAACGATTGCTACTATTAATTTTTAGATATTCTTTCAACATTTTTCTTTTGATATTTCCCGTTCTTTTCAGTTTTTTCCACGATTTCCGCTCCATGTTGATGCAAACGACAACAACTTAATGCTTACAAATAGATTGTAACTCGGCTGATATTAAGCTATTTGCGCTATTAGAACGTAGCTGTGGTCTTTAATTTGAATACGTAAGCTTAAAACATACTGTTATGCCGATGTAAACTGAAAAATAGCATAATTAATCTACTTTTTCAGCAGCTGAGTATGTGGTAAAACATGGCATTTATCCAGTTAAAACATAAAATAAATACATTAATTCAGTATCAAGCTGTATAAAAGCAACCAAAAATGACTTTATTCAGACTGTTATACTTTATTCAGAAATTAGCTGATTGAAACCACTAGCTTAGTAATGATTGAATAAGAGCGACAGTTATTATGATTATTCAGATAAATGCTATCATATGAGCTTTTTTTCAGCTTCAATATAGCTAAAATGCGTAATGCTTAATAAGGCCTGTATAAAAGTCTAATGAAGATTAAATATTCAGATTAAAGAAATATAGTACAAATATATAAAACTTATTAAGCACTAAGAATTTAAAGAGCCCAAACTCAACTCAATTCAGCATTTTGCTATTTCAAAGGCTCATATATAAATGATATTCATCATGAAACTGTAAAGTTTTCTACATGTGTCCTGTTATCTTGCTTGTGTGTTACTTGGGATCTTATTTCCATTTCACTTAAAGTTATCAAATCTTAACCGATTCCGAAACCAAGTGGTTCTGAATCGCGGGGCAGATCACTGATATTATACTGACCAAATTAAAGCACATCGCACATTTATTTATCTATCTGCTTACCTATGCATTACAACTTACTACAATAACAGTTAACTCGTTTCACAATCCACCGATCTGAGACCCTTTTTGCTGCAGTCCTTAAAAACCATAAAAACCACCGTCACAGCTTTTTGGTCCGATTAATCTAAACCAGTGGTGCGCTAGTTCGGCAGCAACCAGTACTTACAAACCTACTTACTGTAAAAACATCGAATCATCGTGTTTCTGATAACTGTGCGATGCGGTTGATTGACTGCGAATGTGGATCATGTCATTGTAACTATACTTAGGTGGAGAATACTGTTGGCCACGCTTCATCGCCGATTTAGAGTTCCGTAGCCAAATGGCAAAAAACAGAACCCTGATAGTTTCGTCAAGTGTGTCTTTTTGTCTGTCTGTCCGTTCGTATGTCACAGCCACTTTATTCTGCAACTATATGCATCACACTGTTGAATTTTGGTGGGAAAATGTATCCTGTTAACCGCTTTACGATTTCGATACAAGGAATAAGGAATAATAATATTTAAGGGGGGGTCCATACATGAAACAAAAACCGTTTCAAAGCGGTACAATGGGCGTCCCCTCCCCCCCCCCCCCCTCTAAATTCTAAACTAATCAAAAGCGTGTAAATTTTGGAAAGACATAATGTAGATCTTAACATATACTTTCAACGAAAATTGGTTGAGACGGGATCGAACTAGTAGTTTTTGAGATATAGCACATTTTAACAACGTCGCTGGGTTTCAATTTATTTTGATTTCGGGTTGAATTTGGATTCCGGAATTTAGACACCCAGGTACTTTTAAAACGTACTTTTATTCTTGTTTTAATATTAGTATTAACCTCGCATACCTGGACAATACCTCTTAAGGAAAAATGCATACGTACTTTCAATATGTAAATCATCACAAATGTAGTTTTATGTTTTGCAAATGACGACCATAAGTTAATAATATAGAATATACTGTTTTTCTCATAAAATGTTTAAAGACCTCAGAACTTATTGCTACAAGCAATAAGACCGCCTAAATTGTACTTATAGCAAATATATAAGACACTATCCTGTGTAATTATGTTTATGGTGTGCAATAAAGTATTTTTATTATTATTATTATTATTATTATTAACTTTTAATAAGGTGGTAGGAACCTTTAATACTGATCATTTAAAATCATCATCATTATCAGCCAAAGGACGTCCACTGTTATTCACAGGCCTCCCCCACGGCTTTCCACAGCGACCAATCACAAAAGGTCTGCATCCAGTTTGATCCGATCTTAACAAGGTCGTCTTTCCATCGGTGGTCGTCCGACGCTGCGCTTTTAGTCAAAGGGTCTATAATCTAGAAATGTTCTGCCCCAACAGCCATCAATTCTTCGCGTTATGTGCCCCTACTCATTGCCATTTGAGCTTACTAACTCTTAGGGCTATGTTTGTTACTTTAGTTCTTCTATACGTATCTCCTCATTTCTCGCTCTCGCTCTCGTAGAGAAATACCGAGCATAGCCCTCCCCATCGCTTGTCATGCGATTTTGCTTCTTGATGAGGCCCATAGATACTATTAAAATAAACTGCATTTATATTTTAATCCTCTTATTAATTCTTGAAGGCTGTTAGCGGCATAAACGAGATTTTATGTTTCATAAAGAAGAATTTCTTAATATAATAGTTTGTTAGTACGAGTTCTATTATGCTGACATTTAATTTTATAATTACGACGTATTTTTTGTTCAACTTCAATAAAACGTCTTAACAATTATTAAAAATTCACGCAAGGCCACAGCGCAAACAGTATTAATAAAAAGCTGATGCCTGCGACTTCGAAGTATTTTTTATTTCTTATTAGAATTATGGTTTTCTAGATTATAGCCTTTGGATTTTAATCATTATTTAAATTGACTTTTATCTTTTGTTTATTTAATTTGAATACTATCAAGGATATAAATTGTATTTACTAACGTTTTCTTAGGAGTACTTAAATAACAATTTCCTGTCCAGTCACTTTGGAGATTAGCACGAACAAACAGAGAAATAAGAAATTCTCAAAAAAAAAATAGATTTATTTTATTTTACTTTAACATCTGCCTTATTGAGCTGTGTAAAACAATGCCGAGCAGGTGCCTCAGTAGCCTAGTATATGTATTTTTGTTAACTTTATTCATTTTTGGGTCAAATAAATTCATTTTCTTTCTTTCTTTCTTTCCTTACTCGGTTTTTAGGATTTTATTTCATAATTAAAAGCTAAAGAGTTTTTTGTTTGTTTAAACGCTCTCAGAAACAACTGGACCAATTTGCAAAAATATTTTTGTTTTGGATAGCTGATTTATCGAGGAAGGCTTGAGGTTTTATTTTATTATACATTTATGTGCAAAATATGTTGTAAAAATGCGGCGGCAATATTCCTTTTGAGTACTTTTGCAAGTACGCAGCGTATACGACAAGTTTGTTTCTCTTAAAAAGATCAACACTATAATCAGCAACAACATATATATATCCATTGTGGTTTACTCACTACAAACTTTTTTTGTTTATGAATTGTATACAAAATTATGTTCTGTTTTCAAAAGTATTTTCATGCGCACGGGTATTTATTCTTCTATACTAGTAGTAATCTATACTAATATTATAAAGCTGAAGAGTTTGTTTGTTTGTTTGAACGCGCTTATCTCAGAAACCACTAAACCGATTAAAAAAATATATGTTAAGTAGAACATTTATCAAGGAAGGCTTCAAGCTATAAAGCACCAAGATACGACTCGTAAGTCCAGCGCCGTAACGAAAAATGTTGCGAAAACGGGGGGAAAAATATTCCTTTTGAGAACTTCCGCTGCGTACGCTGCGTAAACCGTTTAAGGCCTCAACACCCGAGCGGTTGCAGGCAACCGCATAACAATAGAATATATATTGCGTCTCGTTTACAACCGCTTGAGGGATAGTTATACAAAACACATGTATGACGAGATAAGTCTTTAAGCTATATGTCTGCATTAACAGTTCTACAAGAAAGTCCGCGACTGCATATGTCAATCTTATACTCACTACAACCTTTTTTATGTTCGTAAAAGTTAGCGCCTGTAACATCCCACTGCCGGACAAAGGCCTTACCACATCTATGAGGTAGTTTGAGCCATACTCCACCACGCGGGCTCAGTGCGGTTTGGTGGAGGGGTGTTTGCAAGGCAAGCGACTAACCCTGCGGTCGAATTTTATCAAGCCGCCCATAAGGCCTCTGACTAGGCTTAACGACAATATCAACCGACTATATTAGCCGGGACCAACGGCTTAACGTGCCTTCCGAAGCACGGAGATGCTCGTGATGTACGTCACTTATATGGTCGGAATGGTCACCCATCCAAACACGACCGCGCAGTAGGTTGCTTCACTTCGGTATCACTACCAAAGCGCTGCTACCACTGCGCTACGAGCACCTGCTCATCGATAGCTAGTTAGAGCGCTAATCTCATAAACTACCAGACCGATTTGAAAAAAATATTTGTGGTGTATATTGTGTTGGAAAGCTTATTTATCAAGGAAGGCTTTTAGGCTATAAAACATTTGGCTGCGACGGGACAGCAGGGAGCAAACGCGCGGATTTTTGAATTACTCGCTTCGATATGGCGTGTGATTTTCGTTCGAAACCAAGCTAAATTTCCAAGAAAACCAAGCAAAATATACACGTAAATTCTTACAATATTGAGTTATATTTTTGTTATCACTCCTGTGTGGAATCAAATTGTTTTTCATTCGATAATCGGATATTAATTAATGAATATCACACGCCATTATGGCGCGAGTGATTCAAAAATAGAGCTCAATTTCGCGAGGGACTGCTAGTATTAAAATAAACGTATTCATATTGTATAAAATTGCCATGTTGATCATTTAATTTAAAAAATATTTTAGAAGCTATCACAGCTTTAAAATAGCTCCACACAAAATAATGCTCGCAGCTTAAGAACGTACAACAGCACGTCAAGGTAAACAGAGCGGTATCATATGGAGTTGTAATAAGGACTAGTTTGCAATAAAAGTGGGTAACCTGATGTGTGTGCTACTGTACAACGCGAGCTTGCAGTCTTGCACTAACCGCTATGTATGATAAAATATTTTAACGCAAAACACATATTTTCATTGTAAGTAAGAGGCCCTCTTACAGTGGAAATATGTGTTTTGCGTTAAAATATTTTACGGGAAATCCATAATTTATGCAAAAAAAAAAATTGCGCCGCAGGAGACCACTATTTTATTGTATGTATTGATGATATTGAGATTCCTAGGAGTTAAACATTCTTTACACTTGTGCAAACCTTTTGAATAAATAAGAGGTATCATATGTAGAGTGGCCCTGTGATTTGTGTCACTAGAGCTTAATATGACAAAATAATTACGAGTTTTAATAATGACATGATTTTGGGCTAAGTAGGTATGTACCGATTTGTATGTTTTGTGATCGTTTTTTTAACGGTTTCGCCTTTGTTTTTCATCATAAGAAGTAATTCCTTATCTAGATCAAAATATTTTTTTTTGTATGATGTGAATAAATGTGCACAAAATTGATCCTTAAAGTGTTTTTATTTCAATAAGTAGTAGTCGTGTAAACTTCAGAACTATGAACTGTTAGTCGTGTTTCAATTTTGTGACTTTCTCTTTACACAATATCTGCGGACATGTTACCAAAACCTCTTACTCATTCATGACAAAGTTTCGCGCCATGCGGATCCGTTCTACTGTTGGCATGACAGGGAAATTAAATTCAGAAACCTTTGTGAACATAAGATGGAAGTCTTTTACGAAGTTGTGTACTGAATAATAAATAGTAGGACTTAATTTTTCGACGCATTCTAAAAGAAACTTTGAAACGATTCGGTCCTGAACGACGATTTTGTTATGATGAAATCCAAGTTTATTGGTAACGTAGGTATTAGCTTCCTATGTACTTTTATACTTTTCGCTTCACTTACTCAGATTTCATCGATTACACGTCACATAGCGTTGACTTATAGTACTAGTATTATTATATTATATGGGCTTATAGTGACACATATCCGCTCATGAGCCGAAATATTCTCAGGATGGCGCCAGTGCCGTAAGTCATGACTTTATTCCCATAGTGAATAATCTACTTTTTGTGTTAGAAAGATTATTTATCAATGAAGGCTTTACGGTATAGTACATGTACGTACATGGAGCAAACTCAAAAGGCGCGGACGAAGTCGCGGGGGACTGCTAGTTAATCATAACCGTATACCTATATGCTGCAAGCTAAATAGGTACAGGAAAAAATATTCATAATACGTACGTAACGCTTTTAGAGCTGCTTTTTTATTCTAAAGGCAATAAATGTACATACTCACTCAGAAACATGTTCTGTAAAATTAATTAAAAAGCTACCAAGGGAAAATTGGAGTGCGTATAATCCGGTGCCATAAAATATACGAATTATTTTCAAACTCACCACCTGCGGCTCTTTAGATGCTTTTTGCTGGGAAATATTGTAACGTTAAAAACCGACCAAGTGCGAGTCGGACACGCGTACTGAAGCTTAGAGTTCCACTTACTTCTACTTAGCCAAAATACCACAATAATTTTGAAAAAAAATGTTGACGGTATAAATAACTTTGTTTTCCATAGTATTTGTACGAAGTAAAAAATTATGTTTGTGGTTGTTGAAAATGTGTTATATCTTAAAAACCACTACATTGCTTTGTCAAAAAATAACGAGGGGGGCGCCCATTTTACCACTTTGGAAGCGTCAGACAGACAGACAGACTTGACAAAACTATAAGGATTCCAATTTGCCATTCGGCTACGGAAACCTAAAAATTACACTCATTTGATAACCCACATGAATAATAGATAAAAAAATAAATTCATCTGTCACACCATTTATAATTAATGATATTTCAATATGTTAAGAATTCCTTATAAAAGCTTAACCCCTGATGTGGAAGAGATTTAAATCTTAAAAGTCAATATGACCAAACAAATTAACTTAAATTTTGTTTGCAAAGATGAGATATAGATAAAGTTATGGTTAAAAAACATGGCGAAAGAAGAACACCAAAGAAGAGCCTTTGAAGAAATGTGTGAATTACCAGTTACGAGTACATTCCACAGCAATTTTTAATCATAGATTTACCATAACATTGACGGCTTATTTGCCTGGTTTTGTGATAATTATCGGTCAGCACATCACACGTAAGAGTGAGGCAACGATTGGGCTTTTAATTATCGTAGTGACATAACTTGCCCAATTATCGTTGATGCTACGGCACACTTTGATACACAGGCTGTTTAGAGATTGCCCTTTGGTACTGTTCAATGTTTGGGAAATACCAATTTTCCTTTTTACTAACTTCTCACTCTGTCTCTGTAACTGTGTCTCGTTATTTTTAACCGACTTCAAAAAAGGAGGAGGTTATCAATTCGACTGTATGTTTTTTTTTTTGTATGTTTGTTACCTCATATCTCAGTCGTTAGTCGACCGATTCGAAATTTTTTTGGATTCGATCGATTTTGGATCTGAAGATGGGATCTTGGTGTAATCGAGGGAAACCCTCAAATTTTAAAGGCAAGTATAGAGTTGTTTTACTAAAATCTTAATGTTGACGTATTGTTACGTCTGATAGTCCACATCTTGTGGGGCTGAGCTGATGGTGGAACTCCTTAACGCTTAGGAGTTCAGTAATTATAATGACAGAACATATGATAGGTAGTTTGTAGCTTCTTAAAGAACAGAGTCATAAGGTGCAACTTCCCCCCCCCCCCCCCCCCCCCCCCCCCTCTCTTGTAATCTCTAAAAATGGAGAAATAAAATTAACTTTAAAAAAGTAAAAACCGACTTCAAAACCAAAATGAACTAAAAAGTCTTAAATAAACTCTTAAACATTGAAAGGAAAGGAATCCATTTTAGGGAAACAATTTCTTTTTGGAGTCGGTGCCATCACTTTGAAAATTCAGCCGCACCTGTCGCAGCACCGACTCCAAATAGAAATTGTTTCCCTAAAATGGATTCCTTTCCTTTCAATGTTTAAGAGTTTATTTAAGACTTTTTAGTTCATTTTGGTTTTGAAGTCGGTTTTTGTGTTTTATCGTCTAGTGATTGAAATGGCTTAGAATGTTTGTAACACTCACAGTGTTATATTTTATATTCATAAAGATAAAATAAGAAAGCGCACGGGCGGGACTCGAATCAGCAACTTCTTGGCTAACCAGGCCAAACACTCTACCAATTGAGCTACCGTGCTGTCGGTCCGACCTTGCGAAATTTGTGGTCTCTTATGAATATGAAATATGATACTGAGTGTTAAAGAACATTAGAATTGATTGTAACGGGATTGCTACCATGTACCTTATTATTTTTGAGTTTCCGATATTTCGGCTCTGTTGCAAGTGCCATGGTCACGGCGTAACTGAAGTTGTTGCGGGTAAGCTGTTATTGGCAGACATATCGGTCTACCCTCCTTCGAATTCTTTTATTGCGATCACTTGCAGTACCATTGTTCACAAACTCACTATTTTCTCGCACCTGTTCTCGACACACAACACTCACAGCATCCGCACGCGAAACAACATTTTGCCGAAATATATGGTTTTTGCATTTACGAATCACTGGATTCCAGACATTGGACAATTTAAACCCATCCTCACGATTGAAATTTTTGTACTTTGTGATTTCGATCGCTTCCCTAACCAATCTTGGTATGTAATGGCGTTCTGTCGAAATTATCTTAGGGTTATGGAACTCAATCCAGTGATTTGGACCCGATTCTAACAAATGTTCCGCAATTGCTGACTTCTGTTTGTCATTGTTTTTGACCGCTTTTATATGTTCCTTTATTCGGCATGTAATAGTGCGTTTAGTTTGGCCTATGTACGAACTACCACAGCTGCAGTCAACTTTGTAGACTCCAGGTTTTTCTAAAGGAAAACTGTCTTTGGGAGATCGCAGACATTGTGCCACTTTTCTTAGTGCAGTGAAGACAGTATTAATTGAGTATTTATTAAGAACATTGGAGATCTTGTCTGTCACTTCTTTAATATAGGGCAGAAACACTGGTTGCCTATCTACCCTGTCTTTTTGTTGTCTCATTTTGTGTCTTGGTGGTAACTGCCCCTTATATCCATTGCTCCGTAAGACCTCTCGGACGTGCTTCACGTGAAGTCAGCAATTGCGGAACATTTGTTAGAATCGGGTCCAAATCACTGGATTGAGTTCCATAACCCTAAGATAATTTCGACAGAACGCCATTACATACCAAGATTGGTTAGGGAAGCGATCGAAATCACAAAGTACAAAAATTTCAATCGTGAGGATGGGTTTAAATTGTCCAATGTCTGGAATCCAGTGATTCGTAAATGCAAAAACCATATATTTCGGCAAAATGTTGTTTCGCGTGCGGATGCTGTGAGTGTTGTGTGTCGAGAACAGGTGCGAGAAAATAGTGAGTTTGTGAACAATGGTACTGCAAGTGATCGCAATAAAAGAATTCGAAGGAGGGTAGACCGATATGTCTGCCAATAACAGCTTACCCGCAACAACTTCAGTTACGCCGTGACCATGGCACTTGCAACAGTGCCGAAATATCGGAAACTCAAAAATAATAAGGTACATGGTAGCAATCCCGTTACAATCAATTCTAATGTTAATGACCATGTAAGTTTAAATTAAAGAACATTCTAAACCATTAGATAGCGAAGCTTCGATTTACAAGTTTAATTTATTCTGAAATGAATAACTCTTGGCCCACTGTTGCACCAACAGATGGGTAGATGGCGCTTAACGTTACGCGTAATGACTTATCCATAAGAGACCTCAAATTTCGCAAGGTCGGACCAACAGCACGGTAGCTCGATTGGTAGAGCGATTGGTTCGTTTAGCCAAGAAGTTGCTGGTTTGAGTCCCGCCCGTGCGCCTAATTTTTGGTTACTTAATTCATCTTTATGAATTGTGATTGAAATGTAAAATTCTTTACCAAAGTTCAATCCTTTTTATGACTTTTTTTACTTTTAGTTATGAGATGAGTAGGTAGTTATGAGAAATTCTTAATCTTAAAATAAGTAACGACAAAAAAGTTCTGATCAGGCTCACATTAAGACTTCCACCCAATGTCGTGTGAGTCAGAAGCTGTCTTGTGCAAAGATTACTATCAGAAATGTTTTTTAAGGTGTGTTCAAATGAGTTATAAATCTTTTTCGTCTCTAATACATTTATTGCAATTTAAGGTCCACAGTCGCAATCAACCTGTATGCGGCCATCGGCCCGCCCTCGCCATTGTTTTATCAGCTGATGATCGCGACGTGTGAACTGCGTCTTTATTATCTGTGTCGTTTAGATGCGTGCGCGCAACTTTGTTTTGGAACGACCTTCTGTGAAGTTAGCACTTTGGTTTTAGCTGTAGTAGATGAGTTATTATTTACGAATATATATTTTTTAAAACACCAATGAATTGAAACGAAAAATTTTGTTATCTCATAAAAAATTGAGCCCTGATACAGAACAGGATAGTTTACACCCCAGAAAAAAACTTTCAACGAAATTTAGACAACCCTACTTTTTGGAAATTTTGTGTTATAGACACCGAATATTAGATCCGTCGGGACTGCCATTATCTGCCTTCTAATAACCATTTTTTAAGTATAAGTCCTATTCTCATTATAATTGAAATGGAACAGAGAGATGGAAATGGCAGTCCCGACGTGGTTGCTTGGTTTTGTAATTGTTTTTTCGATAACAAACCATTAACTATTTATTACAACATTAATTTTTTTCCACGTGGGTTTTTTCAAAAAAAATATTTTTCCTCAAATTGTTCGACTACAGGAATACGGATCTGAAATAAAAAAAATCGTTTCAAATTTCTAAAAAAATGTTATATGCAGATGGTGTTAATAGCTAGCGGTTTCGCAAACACAACGGTGTGCTCATTTTTGGGCTTATTGATTTTCTATTATTTAATAGTTTGAGATAATTGACTAATAGAATCTTTGGATGTTATTTCGGAGATATAAAGCTGTTAATGTTAAGATGATTTCGGGCATTGACTGGGATCCTTTACATGCGGCGACTTTTAGCAGCGATGCAGTCGCGATGCTAACGGGTGTAAGCATCGATACAGTACCGATGCAGAAACTGGAAATTGAGAAATTATGTACTGAATTTTGGTCACTGAATCGATACTAATGCGCGTTAGCATCGATTCAGTCGCGCGTTTGCATCGTTGCTAAATGAAATCTGTTCATTGCGTTAGTTGCGATGCTGAAGCGCGTTTGCAAAACGCGCGTCTGCATCGATGCTAAAAGTAGCAGAGTGTTAGGGGTCTTAGGCGTTTAGAGGTACCTAAAACAAGGACAGAAAGTGAGTATGGCGTCGTCGCATGGACATTTGTACGGTCAAAAAATATCCACATCGTAGCAACGGAGCTACGATTAAAGTGGTAGGTATTTTGTTTAGATTGCTACATTTAGAGCGCTTTCTCACTTAGTGCGCCTCTCTAATGTCTCTCTAATGTCCTTCATATAAGAGAGACGCGCTGCTGTCGCGCTGTTGTAGCAATCGGAACAAAATACCTACTACCTTACTGCTGTCATTTTATGTATGAAATTGACAGCAGCGCAACTGCTGCGCGACCGACGCGCTGCTAAAGTCACCTAAGTGTGAAAGCGCTCTTAGAGCGCAGAAATAAGACTTTCACATTAGAGAGACGCGCTGCTGTCGCACACTGTACTAGCCTGTATGGGAAGCTTGGTCATTATTGCAAAACAAAAATGATGATCTACCCCACTTTTGTGTGTATCTAAATGTAGCTAAGATGTGCTTTTATTGAATTCAGGCCACTGTGGGTAGGTATAAATTACTTATAATCGGTACGAATAATGATGATTGACATAATTGATTAATTGCGGAAATTTACGCAATTTATAGTGTTGTTTTAGTTATTTTCTATATTATTTTGAGAAGTGATAATTGTAATAACCATTATGAGTTTTCAAGATACAGATATGAACTTTCGAACTGTATATAAGGCTACCTCGTTTTAAGTGATAATATTTTAAAGGCAGATTCAGAAAAATAAATGAAATATATTTTGTACGAAAAAAAAAATTTTTTATACGCTAGTTTTCGAGAAAATCGCCTCTAAACATGTAGAAAAAAGAGTAAAATAAAACACCCCGTGCCGCGTGTTGCTGAGCGGAGCTCTCGGTCTTTCTTTGTAGGTATTGTCATACGCGCCGCCCATCGCCGCCGTGTTGCCTGCCTGCTTACACGTGTTGCGCTCGCGGCCGCTGGGGAGCGGGGGCGGGGGCCCCACCGGACAGCCGCGGCCGCGCGCGCGACGCGAGTCAGTCTGCCAAAAAAATTCGCGTTTGTATGTCGTGTGCGCGCGCGTCGCGGACCTGCGGTGCGTTTTCCGAAGCCTGGGTCGTGTGACCAGCATCACATAGTTTCCCGCCGCGCCTTGACCTGGTACGGCACCGACTGCCAAACACCGCAGACGCTTGCTATGGCGGTTTCTGCACAACGAAGCCCTCCACCTTTATCACTTGAGGGTCCAAGATTTGCTGTTGGCGGGGATTACGCCTTTATCACTTGAGGGTCCAAGTTTTGCTGCTGGTGCGGACTATGCGACGAAGATCGAACAGCACGAGCTCGAGTCCTCCCGTTGACTACTGCGCAATTGCACGTTGTTGGGATAACGTGCATGCACAACACAATGCTGCAGTTATTCGCCACCAATTCCAGCAAAGGTTCAGTGCATACGTGTGTGAATGAACAGTGAATGCCGTGATGACTAGTGAAAAAAAAGCAGTGCTCGTGATAGCTAGATTGTCTAGTGCTCGCTTCAGGGCCCTTATTTTTGAATCACTCGCGTCAAGATGGTGTGTGATATTCATTGTTTAATGTCCGATTTTCCTATGAAAATTAGTATAATCTCACGTGGAAGTGATTTGCAAAAATGATTAATGAATTTTTTGAGTACCAACGCGAATATTTTGCGTGATTTTTATTGATTTTTAATTTGTTTTCAAACAAAACTCACACGCCATGTTCAAGCGAGTGATTCAAAAATAGAGGCCCAGTTTGCATAATAATAAGGTTAGGAGGTATCGCCTCAATTGGCAATTGTAAAATAAGATGTTACCGTAAAAATAGTAACCTGTTTTACTTCAAATCTTTGACGTCATTGTTTTCAAATGTTAACTTATCGCTGCTAATAAAGAAAACGTATTTGTAAACCAATGCAGAAATCCTAGTTTTAATTTATTTTATTGTGAAATAAGACTTGTATCCACATATCTGTACAAAAACTGAGCAAGTGTGATAATTAAAAGTAAAAAATAATAAAAATGTACGTAATTTTCAAAGATGTGTTCGCGTTTTATGTGTTATGTTAATTTACGGTACCTAATAAACGAAATTTAAAACAAAACTGTGTTAAATTTACTCACGCAATTTTAAGTGCATATCCATCTTCTGAATCAAAAGGAATCAATAGGTACTCATTAGGTAGGTAGGTAGGTAACTACAACATCTGTCTAAGTTAAATTTAGTAAGATTGAGAATTTTAATAGGTATTCTTTTTAAAGTTTACTTTCACATAAGATTTGTCTTATTATTATTAAATAAACAGAGGTAACACAACACAATTAGGAAGTTTACTTTCACATAAGCTTTGTCTCCTTATTATTATTAAATAAACAGAAGGAACACAACACAATTAGGTAGTTTTAGTTTATCATACCTGCCCAGCTGTTCATGTTTTAAGCCTGCGATAAACACATAGGTACCTAAGTTGAGTTTCTGTCTTAGTTTATCATACATACCCAGATGTTAGGGTTTTAGGCCTACGATTAATGAACACATACCTACCTAAGTTGAGTTTCTGTTTCAGAGAATCATACCTACCCAGCTGTTTTAGGCCTCAGATAAATGGGCACATACCTTCTTAAGTTTTTGTCTTTGTTTTCATACCCAGCTGTTTTGTTTGTTTAGCGTTTATCTAACTGATCTATCTGTTTGATTTATTAGGTACTGATACACGTTGATAATGTTTTTTTCATATTAGTGTTTCGTTATAATAGGTAATCGAATGCAGTAGGTAGTTACCTTTATTATTATTATTATGTAGGACCAAATAAATAGGCGCGCAGCGGCGCCCCCTACCGCCCGAGTACCGCGCATCGGCACGCCGCATGAATGAGATAGGCATCTTCTGTCACGCTCACGCCCACGCGTCTGTCTTGTTCTCGCTTAGCTAGTCCATCTTCCGTCACACTCAGGCCCATACGTCTGTCTAGTTTTCGCTCAATGTAGTACTTATGTAAGAGACGAAAGGCGATGTCGCGGAACAGGGTGCTCTTAAAAAATAATATTTTTTTTGTTAGGAAAAATAAAAACGTAAACGGGCCAGTTTTCAAAAAAAAATAATTATTGGGTCCTCTTTCTATGTTATTGTTTGATGCTCTGTTAAAATATTATCACTTAAAACGAGGTAACCTTATATACATATGTGTAATATTTTTAACTTTTGATCTT
Organism: Pyrausta purpuralis; assembly: GCA_963924145.1. Lineage (NCBI taxonomy): Eukaryota > Metazoa > Arthropoda > Insecta > Lepidoptera > Crambidae > Pyrausta > Pyrausta purpuralis. The sequence continues at coordinate 15,848 of CAWUPE010001199.1, read as the reverse complement.
TTTTTAAGCTTAAAATATCGACCATGTTTTTTTCCAAAAATAGTTTGTTTACGAGTGTTTTTGTTATGTTTCAGTATACTTCTACCCATCAAAAACAATACTTGTCAAAAAAAACAAGTCTCGCAACTCAGTTGTTCTGCGGTAAAAAGTTGTGAGATCCATGTAATACCAAGTCGGTTATTAATTTATTCAGTCTCTACTTAAGCGACTTTCTGTCTTAATACGTCCAGTCTCTAAGACCACGATCGTGGTCCATAACAATTGAAAATCAATTGCGTCTGGAATCTCCGTACTCGAAGCATTAAGTTGTTACGTAATAATTAACAGCATCTTATAGTGACGCATATCAATATTAAAATTCTTAATGTTTCATGTAAATATATTGAGACTTGGCCATCGCACTAAATAATTGAATTTACATGTGTTTTCAGGCGATTGAATTTACAGGTGTTTTCAGGCGATATTGATTGCATCAGCACTCGCTAGCATCGCAGCGCGTGGTATAATAATTAATTTACAACCTTACGCACTCATAATAAGTACGAATACGCACGTAGGTACGTTTTTTGCATTAAATAATTTAATTTACACGTGTTTTCATGACGGGAATACCCATTTTTTGCTCGATTTGGCAGGGGCACTACCATGCGCCTATATTTATATGGGACTAGCTTAAACCCGCGGCTTCGCACGCAACAATAATAACTGCCTTAAAACATCGTTACGAATAAAGCCAATATTGAAAAAAATAACTGAAGACTTGGCTGTATGGGCTTAATTTTCTTTGCGGTCTTTTCTAGATTTTTTAGTTTTTCCTTGATTCATACACCAAACACTACTTATATTCCAAATTTGAAGCTTCTAGGTCTGCTAGAAGTGCCTTAGCATTTTGATGATCGGTGAGTCAGTGAGTGACAAAATTAAGAAATTTGAGCTGTTATAATTCTTAAAATACTGGTTCAAATTGAATGAAATTTGAAATATACCGTGTCTTTACAATGATGCATGGTTACTGAAAATTTCAGTCTTCTAGTTTTATCCACAACGAAGTTATAGGGGGTCGAAAATGGTCTGAATTGCTTCGAGAAAAGGATGGTACGGCCGTGACGCTTTTTTGCTCGACTTGGTGGGGGCACTGCCGTGCCCCCAGATATACAAATATATTCAGACAAAATTTAGTTTAATGTGTTTACTTTCACACTCAATCATTAATTCTTGCGCATTTTTGCGGCCGCTTAACAATTTTGGTCTTAAGACAAATTTGACAAATATTATTCATTTTAGGTACTTTGCAGATTACGCTTCATGAGTTAGTAGAGTATTGTTTTGCAAATCTTGTGAAGTCTTTTGAAAGCAAACATAGGCACTTAAAATACTGTATCCGTAGTATTACATGCCTACAAGTATCCACAAAATCTTAGTTCATTCAAGCGATATTATTGACAGGTGCATAATACGTATAGGCGCTTTGTCAGAAGATGCACAGAAATATCGCAATAGGGATATAAAACGCATTAGACTATATTATTTACGGAAAGGCTCTTGAAAAGCAACTATGTCCGATTTATTTCATAAGTTGTTGATTATCTCAGATCCTCGTCTATCAAGTCAGCCAGTATTTTTAAAATCTAAAATAAAAACAATGCCATGAAGTTTTAACACTGCTCATAGTACCCGAAGTGCTAAATTATTCCCAATATGTAATTAGTAGCTTAGATACCATTATAGAAAGTGACAGTGATACTGATTAACGACGGAAATTAAAAATATATTTTTTTACCATATAGATCATTAAATTATTTTTAAATATGAAAAATGTTTATATCAGTTATATATATGTAAATTAAACTGTAGTATATGATAAATTATTTTGGCCAACCTTCCCATACACCTTAGTACACTGTGTGTCGTTGTAATGTAAAGGCGCACTTAGATTAATATGACTAATAACCTATCTTCCCATTTCACTAATCCTTCATCAGTCGGAAAGATAGAATGAATGAATGAATGAATGAATGAAATGTATTTTTTGCAAGTAACAATGACTCATCTTTGTTAGTATAACTTATAAACTATTTTAGTTGAATACAATAAAATACAAACAATAATTACTTAAAAAAACCCAACCGAAATACAATATGAAATAAAATTAATTTAAAGCGGCCAATTCTGCACCACTCCCCCCGAAATGGTACGTAATCTACCGACGTATAGTAGGCAGTCTAGTCTGCTGACAATCATGTTTAGATAGAGATCAATTCTTCAAATAATGATAATGGAAATCTTTAATTGCAATTTCAAATGCAATATGACATCAAAATACTTGAATTACGATACGCTATCTAAGTAAACATGTTTATCACAGGTTATTGCCACGGTTAAATTGTCACATATTTAAAGTAAACACTATTAAATTAGCTTATCGCAGGTAATTTTCCAACCCTTTCAACTACTTAATCTATCTCTTTGAGCAAAGTAATATAACAACAATGTACGGGCAACAGCACGTCAAGGTAAACTGAGGTATCTTATGCAATTGTTATAAGGGCCAGTTTGCAATAAAAGTGGGTAACCTGATGCGCTGACGACTGTACATGATCCACTTAATTTCTCAGTGCTTTTCTGAAACATATTGTAGAGCATCTATATTTAATTTATAAAGCTGAAGCTTACTTACAATGTAAATAAAGGTTTAGGTTTAAGTTTAAAGAATTTATTCTCAAAAAACCGGTCAAGTGTGAGTCGGACTCGCGCACTGAGGGTTCCGTGCCAACTTTAACTGAATTAGGGAATCCACTTACTTCCACTTAGTAAAATACCACAATATTTTGTTGACAGCAAATATAACTTTGTTTTTCATAGTGTTTTATGAAGTATGTACAAAGTTTTGTTTGCGGTTGTTGAAAATGTGCTATATCTCAAAAACTTGTTGTTTGATCTTGTTCGAACTAATTTTTCTTAAAAGTATTTGTTAAGATCTACATTAGATATATTTTTCAAAATTTTTACTCGACTTAGTTTAGAAGTTAGATGGGGGGGACGCCCATTTACCACTTTGGAAGCGTCTAGCTAGTGGTTGGTTGGGTTTAGGAACCTCTGTGTCATTTTTAAAGACCTATGATAGACACCCCGCACGTATAGGTTTGACAAAAATTTAAGTTTTCATGTATGGGAGGCCCCCCCCCTTAAATGCCCTTATATTTTATTTTTGTATGAGAATCGTAAAGCGGTTAACAGGATACATACTCCTACCAAATTTCAACAGTGTGATGCTTAAAGTTACAGAATAAAATGGCTGTGACATACGGACGGACAGAAAGACAGACAGACAGACAGACTTGACGAAACTGTAAGGGTTAGGTTTTTTTGCTATTCGGCTACGGAACCCTAAAAAGATTACAAAATCCACTTACATGAGAGATTATTAATACTAAGCTTATTGTAGATTACCAGTAGTAGGTACTCGTTTCACATATAATATTTTACATTATTATGTTATGATTTAAAAGTGATCTATAATGTAATTAAATAGGTACGACTTAAAACCTTTGATGTTATCTATTTTTTTAATGTGTGATCGTATGCTGTTGTAAAATTTAGCTCCTTCAAAGGTGATACTCTTTTTCCCTACTTTAGTACGTGTTTTAGGCAATACGATTAGACTTGGTCGCCAAAGACTACGTTTATAAATTTGTGATTTTTTTATGATGAAATATTATGTGTATTGTGTTAAAAAAAAATACAAGAAATCCAAAATTGACGCGAGCGACTCCGCCTAGGACCGCTATAGTCATATAAGGCGATGGCTTGGCTCTTCCTAGCACTCAGGCTATAATTGGAAAATATTGCACTCACTCCCGGGCTAATAGCCATTTTATTTCAGACCATACTGCTCAGAGATGAAGCTGCAAAATTGTATGATTGATGTTTCAGTTACTAAATAAGATAGCCACAACAAAGCATGCCCATAATCCGTGGAACTAAAGAGCGAACATTCATCTTAACCCTTATAATAGATGTTTAAGCTTTTGTTACTTCCTTCTAGTAAATATTGGAATTATAATAGATTGTAACTTATTGGCTTGCTACTGTGTACCTTATTATTTTTAACCGACTTCAAAAATTAATATGATAAATAAATACACCAATTGGACACCAATCACATACATTGCTCTGATACCAAAGTAAGTAGCCAATGCACTTGTGTTATGGAAATCAGACACAACAACAATACAGAAAAGATCGTTTTCTACATTGACCCGACCGGGAATCGAACCCAGAACCTCACGAGATGACGACACTTGAAACCAGCGTGCTAGCCACTCAACCACGGAGTTCGTCACTTCAAAAATGAGGAGGTTATCATTGAGTTTCCGATTGGCACTTGTTGCAAGTGCCAATCGGAAACTGTCGAAATATCGAGAACTCGAAAATAACAAGGTACATGGTATGAATTCCGTTACAATTTAAAGCAATACATTGGAATTAAAGATTACATTTGAGCAAACAACAAAAGGTGTTCACATATAGATACGCTGTACCTATGATTTTACTAGAACATTGTTATTTACACATAAAATTGATTAAAAATCTGTATGTTATCTCACTTCACATAGGATGAATGAATGAAATGTATTTTTTGCAAGTAACAATGACTCATCTTTGTTAGTATAACTTATAAACTATTTTAGTTGAATACAATAAAATACAAACAATAATTACTTAAAAAAAACCAACCGAAATACAATCTATACTAATATTATAAAGCTGAAGAGTTTGTTTGTTTGTTTGTTTGTTTGTTTGAACGCGCTAATCTCAAAAACTACTGGCCCGATTTGAAAAATTATTTTTACGTTGGATAGTCCATTTATCGAGGAAGGCTTTAGGCTATATAACATAAAGATACAACTCATAAGACCACAGCAAAATGAAAAATGTTGCGAAAACGGGAGAAAGATATTCCTTTTGAGAGCTTCCACTGTATACACTGCGGAAACCGCTTAACTTACACAAAAAACATGTATGACAGGATTGTTCAGCATTAAGAGTTCTGTAATAAAGTCCGTGAAAGCATATGTCTATCTTTTATGGTTGACTTACTACAACCTTTTTCATGTTAATAAATTTGTAAAAAAATAATGCATTATTTTTAGAGGTGTATTATACACACATGTATTTATTCTTATCAAAATAAATACATTCAGCATTACGAGCATTTCATTTAGATCAAAGTTGCTCTTTATATAATTTGATTTCAATAAATATCTTAGGAGCTATCACAGTTTTAACATAACTCCGCACCAAAATAATGTTCGCAGCTTAAGTACAACGTGCGCTTGCGCTAATCTATACTAATATTATAAAGCTGAAGAGTTTGTTTGTTTGTTTGTTTGGTTTGAACGCGCTAATCTCAAAAACTACTGGCCCGATTTGAAAAATTTTTTTTACGTTGGATAGTCCATTTATCGAGGAAGGCTTTAGGCTATATATCATAAAGATACGACTCATAAGACACAGCAGAAATGAAAAATGTTGCGAAAACGGGAGAAAGATATTCCTTTTCAGAGCTTCCTCTGCATACGCTGCGGAAACCGCTTAAGTCACACGAAAATCATGTATGACAGGATTGTTCAGCATTAAGAGTTCTATAATAAAGTCCGCGACAGCATATGTCTATCTTTTATGGTTGACTTACTACAACCTTTTTTATGTTAATAAATTTGTAAAAAAATAATGCATTATTTTTAGAGGTGTATTATACACACAGGTATTTATTCTTATCAAAATAAATACATTCATCATCACGAGCATTTCATTTAGAACCAAGTTGCCCTTTATATCATTTGATTTCAATAAATATCTTAGGAGCTATCACAGTTTTAACATAACTCCGCACCAAAATAATGTTCGCAGCTTAAGTACAACGTGCGCTTGCGCTAATCTATACTAATATTATAAAGCTGAAGAGTTTGTTTGTTTGATCGCGCTTATCTCAGGAACTGCTGGACCGATTTGAAAAAATATTTCTGTGTTGGATAGCTTATTTATCGAGGAAAGGCTTTAGGATATAAAACATGACGCTGCGACGGGAGGGGAGGGAGCAAACTCAAAATGCGCGGACGAAGTCGCGGGGGACCGCTTGTATATTATAAAGCTGAAGAGTTTGTTTGTTTGAACGCGCTTATCTCAGGAACTGCTGGACCGATTTGAAAAAATATTTATGTGTTGGATAGCTTATTTATCGAGAAAGGCTTTAGGATATAAAACATGACGCTGCGACGGGAGGGGAGGGAGTAAACTCAAAACGCGCGGACAAAGTCGCGGGGGACCGCTAGTATGAAATAAAATTAATTTAAAGCGGCCAATTCTGCACCACTCCCCCCGAAATGGTACGTAATCTACCGACGTATAGTAGGCAGTCTAGTCTGCTGACAATCATGTTTAGATAGAGATCAATTCTTCAAATAATGATAATGGAAATCTTTAATTGCAATTTCAAATGCAATATGACATCAAAATACTTGAATTACGATACGCTATCTAAGTAAACATGTTTATCACAGGTTATTGTCACGGTTAAATTGTCACATATTTAAAGTAAACACTATTAAATTAGCTTATCGCAGGTAATTTTCCAACCCTTTCAACTACTTAATCTATCTCTTTGAGCATAGTAATATAACAACAATGTACGGGCAACAGCACGTCAAGGTAAACTGAGGTATCTTATGCAATTGTTATAAGGGCCAGTTTGCAATAAAAGTGGGTAACCTGATGCGCTGACGACTGTACATGATCCACTTAATTTCTCAGTGCTTTTCTGAAACATATTGTAGAGCATCTATATTTAATTTTATAAAGCTGAAGCTTACTTACAATGTAAATAAAGGTTTAGGTTTAGGTTTTAAGAATTTATTCTCAAAAAACCGGCCAAGTGTGAGTCGGACTCGCGCACTGAGGGTTCCGTGCCAACTTTAACTGAATTAGGGAATCCACTTACTTCCACTTAGTAAAATACCACAATATTTTGTTGACAGCAAATATAACTTTGTTTTTCATAGTGTTTTTATGAAGTATGTACAAAGTTTTGTTTGCGGTTGTTGAAAATGTGCTATATCTCAAAAACTTGTTGTTCGATCTTGTTCGAACTAATTTTTGTTAAAAGTATTTGTTAAGATCTACATTAGATATATTTTTCAAAATTTTTACTCACTTAGTTTAGAAGTTAGATGGGGGGACGCCCATTTACCACTTTGGAAGCGTCTAGCTAGTGGTTGGTTGGGTTTAGGAACCTCTGTGTCATTTTTAAAGACCTATGATAGACACCCCGCACGTATAGGTTTGACAAAAATTTTAGTTTCATGTATGGGAGCCCCCCCCCCCCTTAAATGCCCTTATATTTTATTTTTGTATGAGAATCGTAAAGCGGTTAACAGGATACATACTCCTACCAAATTTCAACAGTGTGATGCTAAAAGTTACAGAATAAAATGGCTGTGACATACGGACGGACAGACAGACAGACAGACTTGACGAAACTGTAAGGGTTAGGTTTTTTGCTATTCGGCTACGGAACCCTAAAAAGATTACAAAATCCACTTACATGAGAGATTATTAATACTAAGCTTATTGTAGATTACCAGTAGTAGGTACTCGTTTCACATATAATATTTTACATTATTATGTTATGATTTAAAAGTGATCTATAATGTAATTAAATAGGTACGACTTAAAACTTTTGATGTTATCTATTTTTTTAATGTGTGATCGTATGCTGTTGTAAAATTTAGCTCCTTCAAAGGTGATACTCTTTTTCCCTACTTTAGTACGTGTTTTAGGCAATACGATTAGACTTGGTCGCCAAAGACTACGTTTATAAATTTGTGATTTTTTTATGATGAAATATTATGTGTATTGTGTTAAAAAAAAATACAAGAAATCCAAAATTGACGCGAGCGACTCCGCCTAGGACCGCTATAGTCATATAAGGCGATTGGCTTGGCTCTTCCTAGCACTCAGGCTATAATTGGAAAATATTGCACTCACTCCCGGGCTAATAGCCATTTTATTTCAGACCATACTGCTCAGAGATGAAGCTGCAAAATTGTATGATTTATGTTTCAGTTACTAAATAAAGATAGCCACAACAAAGCATGCCCATAATCCGTGGAACTAAAGAGCGAACATTCATCTTAACCCTTATAATAGATGTTTAAGCTTTTGTTACTTCCTTCTAGTAAATATTGGAATTATGAAAGATTGTAACGGGCTTGCTACTATGTTCCTTATTATTTTTAAACGACTTTAGCAGTGTCCAAATATCGGGAACTAGAAAATAGCAAGGTACATGATAGAAATTTCCGTTACAATTTGAATCAATATAAGTATTAGAATTATAGATTATACTTAGCGGTCCCCCGCGATTTCGTCCACGCGTTTTGAGTTTGCTCCCTTCCCTCCCTTTGCACCGTGATGAAGTTTATCCTAAAGCCTTCTCCAATAAATAAGGCTATGCAACACAAACCATTTTTTTCAAACCGGTAGTTTCACAGATTAGCGCGTTCAAACAAACAAACTCTTAAGCTTCATAATATTAGTATAGATTGGAGCAAACAACAAAAGATATTTACATACATACATATAATTACGCTGTACCTATGATTTTACTAGAACATTGTTAATTACACATAAAATCGATACACATAGGAACGTAGAACGAACATAGAGAACATATCTCCAGACAGAAATAAGTTAAGTTACATCTTTATTTCTGAACTGGAGTTTACATTTATTCGGTGTCGAAATATTTGTGGCGTACCAAAACGTTCTTTGTTTTAGTGTTTCATCATTTACAAAGTTTTTTCTAAAATATTTTGTTATGAATATGCCGTGGCGAAGCAAACAATACTACTAACAATAAATACCCGCCGTAGCTGAATGGGATATGTCATACATTTTATCATTCTACTTGTTTATTAAAAATTGCGTATTCGCTTACCTACAACATCTGTTTAACAGTATTTAGAAACCTTGCCTACGATAGTTACTTTAATCGTAAATGTTTTTACGGCATTCGACCTCCGACCCGAATTATTATAACTAAATGAACCTGTTCCGTAAATAACGCTCGTTTTGAAACTAAACAGCGCTTTTGAAGAGAAATTGAATAATGAGTTAGGCTTTGAACTGAATACGCCTCAATTCTCCTGCCTTTTATTAATTGTCTACCTGAAAATACGAGAACGAATTAAGAATAATTATACATCATAAAATATAATTATACATCATGAAATATCGTAATTTTTTGGGCTCAACAGGGCATCGCGGCATTTAAATTATTATATTTATTTTGAAATAATTAAGTCATTCATACATTTTGAATTATAAAATCAATAAATTTGTATTCGATTAAAAATGAATTACATAAAATAAATCCAATTTAATGAACTAAACCAACCGACCACCCAATTGCGTTTAGGAATTAGTCCATGAACCATATAGCAGTGTTTAATATGGACAGTCAAATCGTTGTGAGAGCATCTGTGGAATGATGTATAATTTGCTCTAGAAATTTTCCAAATATTATATATGTAAAGGAACATTACAGGTTAAAAGAAAACCGCAATTGAGTAATAAGTAATTTTGGTGTAAAACTTAAAGTAAACGTCTCTCTAATGTTATGTTTCTAAGCGATGCGGTGAGGTGTGTGGTCCTGAGACTATGATATAACATCTTGGGCTATAAATTTAATAGATACTTAGTGTAAAAACATAATTTTATAAGCCCATATCGCAACGCAAGTTACAGACTCTTTCGAAATGAGAGGAAAAGCTTGAGAAATTTAAGAATTAATTTGTACTCTGTGCTTGAAGATATCTTCAAGTATACTAAGGATTATAAATTGGAGGCAAATAAATTTAAGGCTACATTATATTAAGTTAACAATCAGCGTTCATAACGAAGTAATACGGCCGTTTCCCGCGGGCAGTACAGTTCTGCGGAATAACTGCATTACTGGATACCGCAGAAATCACTGAAGTGTTTCCCACGGCAGTTTTTTACAGGCACGGTTGTCCGTTAACTGAGTCATGTCATGTCAATCTCACATACACTCACCGATAAAGCGGCGCGATGTATATGCTATCTTTCACAGTGTTGCCAATGGTAGTTGCTGTGTTTGTTCATACTGTAATTTTAATCAAATAAAATCAAATCAAATATTCATTTATTGCATCTGTTATAGGTTATTTTGTAACAACGGATGTCAATGCTCATAAAATATTTTTAACACACTTGCTCAAAACGACGTTTTTATTCCACCGATTTTTGACACATAAACCTGGATATTAAACACGCGTGCTTTTTCGGTATATTATTGCACTAGTGCCTTTAGTTTATTAACCCGACCAATTAAGGTTTGTACCCTACAAGTCGTAAGTAAGAAGAAGAAGCGATGTAATTTAGTCGGGTTATAACTTTTATTTTAGCAACAAAAATAACAGTATTCTACATAGGTATTTATTTCAATAAATGGCGAATCCAGATTTTTCATTTATTTTTTTCTGTAATTTGTGTTTTAAAACACGAATTATTACATTTTTAATCTTGGTTGTTGGCCGATCTAGTTCGCGCCTTAGCCTTGCGCGCGCATCGGTATCGCGGCAAGAAAAAAAAACAATTCGCCATTTGTCGTAAATAGGTAATTGTCGGCTGTGACGAAGTTTGGATTAATTGTAAAGTTTTACATTAACGAAAATGTCTACATCAAGTAAAGAAAATGAAGAAAACCTATTATTAACTCTGCCGGACATACGTAACGAGGCGAAAAACGCGTGCGAGGCTTTTGCCATCAAAGTCGAGTGAAATGTATTTTTACTAAATGTTTTAAAAAACAATAATTAAAAACTTAGTAAATAAAGGTCTTGTTTTTTCCTCGCAAGTGTGTTGAAAAATGTCGTATGATACGCGTGTGCCTGTGACCATTATATACGCGGCTTTCTTATGGCGCACATCGCTTTCGCTCGTGCGCACACAATATCGCCTTGTATGTAATTGTCAACTTAGCACACTTGTATCATAATGTACTATTTCTCTATAACATGTCTATTAGGCTTACAATATTGTAGGTTCTATGAGTACCGATAATTTAATCTGTAAAATGGCATGGAACTGGTCCGGTTTAATAACAATTACGATCAAACGGGATGTCCAGATTAGCATTAAAACGAGTATAGAAAGAAGTACTTCTGTAATATACCCATCGAAACCACAAAACAACTTGATTTGTGCGCTCTGCATGCTAAATCACTGCTGCTATCGTGTGTTGACAGGTGTAACTCCTCATTTGATTTCACTCATATTAACCCTTTGATGATTGTTAAAACTTTCAAGGAATTAAAACAAAAAAAAAACTGAGGATATATGGGGAATATCAACTGACACAATAAAACCCATTATACCTCTTGTAGCATCTCACTTAGCACATATATTCAACGAATGTATTGATCAAGGTCAATTTCCTACTTTAATGAAATATAGTAAAATTATACCTTTATTTAAGTCAGGAGAAAAAAGTGACCCAAGCAACTTCAGGCCAATTTCCATTCCACCTGCATTTAGCAAAGTTTTTGAAAAAGTTATATTTAATCAATTGCTCTCTCATTGTAACTTTACAAATTACTGCATGAGAAACAGTTTGGTTTCTCCAAAGGTAGAAATACAACAGATGCTGGGGTGGCACTCGTCAAACACATTTTGGATGCCTATGAAGATAAACATGATGCGATACGTGTATTCTGTGACTTATCGAAGGCATTTGATTGTTTCGATCATCAAACACTCAATATTAAGCTGGAACATTACGGTGTATCTAATAATGCGTCAAAACTGTTAAATTCTTACCTCTCAGGCAGACTACAAACAGTAAACGTAAATGACATTAACTCCTCAGGTGCCCCGCTTTAAATGGGAGTGCCCCAGGGCTCAATATTGGGACCTTTGCTATTTTTGATCTATATTAATGACCTTCCTTTTTTATTCAAAGGACTCCTGTGAGATAGTTCTGTTTGCTGATGATACATCTTTAATCTTCAAATCAAGAAGAGGCGAAAAATCATTTGACAATGTTAGCAGAGCTCTCTCTAAGGTATTAAATTGGTTCACTAGCAATAACTTGCTTCTTAATACAAAAAAGACTAAATGTATTAAATTCACCATGCTTAACGTGAAACAAGCTACCACAGAAATGGTACTCAACGGTGAAAAATTAGATCTATCAAACTCCGCCGTTTTTCTGGACATTACATTGGATTCGAAATTGCAGTGGGGACCACATGTTGACGCTCTAGCTGGGAGACTCGCTTCAGCTGCCTTTGCGGTTAGAAAAAATAGACATTTAAACTGATGTTGAAACAGCAAGGCTTGTGTATTTTAGTTACTTTCACAGTATAATGTCTTATGGTCTTCTCTTGTGGGGTTCTGCTGCGGACATCGATATCACCTTTATTTTACAGAAAAGAGCCATTCGTGCCATTTACAAACTTAGTCCCCGCGAATCCCTGAGAGAATTCTTTAAGGAAATTAACATCCTTACTGTCGCTTCTCAATACATATTTGATAATATCTAGATTTTTTCATGAAAAAAAGTGACATACATTCGTATAACACACGAAATAAAAGCAAACTTGTCATTCCAAACTTCAGGTTAGCCAAAACAATGAATAAATTCCTAGGAAATTGCGTTAAATTTTTCAACAATATACCTAATAATGTCATCGAACTACTTATTCATAAATTTAAGTTACATGTCAAAACTACCCTAATGTCGAAGGGGTTTTATAAAATTCAAGACTATCTTAATGACGAAAATGTATGGCCAGTCCAGCCTGCACCAAACTGATGTACCTACCTGTTTATTTTGATTTGTATCATTTTTGAGGCAGCTAGTGGTGACTGAGTTTGTTCCGGCGTTCCTTCTCAGCACTTGCCAAATTGTCTGTGTCTTATCTAGAAGCGCTTGTAGGGCCCAAAAAATAAAGAGACATGTTCTAGCCCCATACGGGCCAAAATTGATTGATATTACACTAATTATTGACGTTCATAAGTGGCATTTTGTGTCCTAAATTGAATAAATTATTTTTGATTTGATTTTGATTTGATTATACTACTAAACGGTATCCTGCAAAAAACAGTACCTGCAAAAAATGTCGTCGTGGGACGACCTCGTGTTCCTCTGACATTCCAAAACATTTTTATGTACCTTCTCATCAAAATTAATTAACTATAAAAATACATAATAATATCCACTTTGCAAAATCCGTGAGAAATATGCCTCGTCATACCCATCCAAAACATATGACAGACATTTTGAAGCGTACAATTACTAATAATTGGCAATTAACAAAAATCCTTCAACCGACGATTGCTTCATATCCTAATCATAGTGTTAAATGTCATTTACTTTTGCTATAGGTTTAGAAACACATATTTACAATATTTTGATTACTACGACTATTAAATTTTATACAGTAATTTAAATGTAATAATATTAATCTAATTCACAAACTGTCTTTAGATTGAGATCAACAGAAGTTAATCGGAATCAGAACATAACAAGGATACATATTATAATAACTTTTTAAAGGAAACATTGGCGATCAATCATATAGTTGATAGATGAGTATCATCAACTTGATCTCTGATAGACTATTTATTAAGTTACACAATCATACTGCATTAGGTCTAGATATTATGAAGTCGGTAATGCATTTCTTAAGTGGTAGTGGTCACGAGGTCAAGTTATTTTTTATGGTTCCGTTGCCGAATGGCAAAAAACTGAACCCTTATAGTTTCTTCAAGTCTGTCTGTCTGTCTGTCTGTCTGTCTGTCCGTATGTCACAGCCACTTTATTCTGAAACTATTAGTATTACAGGGTATATGTATCGTGTTAACCGCTTCTGTTGGACTTTTTAACTGGTTGTAAGGTAAAACGTAGCTCAACAAAAAAAAAAATTTTACATTACTTTGTTTCGAATGCCAACAGCTCTCATACATGAAACTAGAAGCTAAATATTTTTTGTAACCTATACGGGTATGGGCGTATGGATAGGTATTTTAAAATTACATCGAAGTTAATTAATAATGACAATTAATACTTTTTGACTTTTAGAGATAATAAACTTTAAAAAAGTAAAAACCGACTTCAAAACCAAAATGCACTAAAAAGTGTTAAATAAACTCTTCACCATTGAAAGGAAAGGAATTCGTTTTAGGCAAACAATTTGTTTTTGGAGTCGGTGCTGTGATAGTTTTTGCTTGATGGTCAAAGTGATGGCACCGACTCCAAAAAGAAATTGTTTGCCTAAAACGAATTCCTTTCCTTTCAATGGTGAAGAGTTTATTTAAGACTTTTTAGTGCATTTTGGTTTTGAAGTCGGTTTTTACTTTTTTTAAAAGTTTATTTTATTTCTTCATTTTTAGTAATTACAAAAGAGGGGGGGGAGTTGCACCTTATGATTCAATTTTTTAAGAAGCTACAAATTATCTATCATAAGTTCCGTCATTATAATTACTGAACTCCTAAGCGTTAAGGAGTTCCACCATCAGCTCAGCCCCACAAGATGTTGATTATCAGACGTAACAACACGTCAACATTAAGATTCTAGTAAAGATACACTATACGTGCCTTTAAAATTTGAGGGTTTCCCTCGATTACACCAAGATCCCATCATCAGATCCCAAAATGGAAAAAATGGGACTAACTAGAAGGTACACCCTCTAAGTAGGCCAAAAAATTTTTCGATTCGGTCGACAGACGACTGAGATATGAGGTAACATACATACAAAAAAAAACATACAGTCGAATTGATAACCTCCTCCTTTTTTGAAGTCGGTTAATAATGACAATTATTATCTCTAAAAGTCTAACATTTGAGAGATAGACGCTTCCAAAGTAGTAAAATGAGCATCCCCCCTCACCTATCTTTTAAACTAAGTTAATACTACTAATTTTTGAAAAAAAAAACATAATGTAGTTCTTGACAAAGACTTTTAACGAAAATTGGTTTGAACGAGATCGAAACAGTAGTTTTTGAGATAGAGCCCATTTTCAATAACCGCACATAACTTCGTTATTCATACAAATACTATGAAAAACAAAGTTATATTTGCCGTCAACAAAATTTTGTGGTATTTTGGCTAAGTGGAAGTAAGTGGATCTCTAATTCAGTTAAAGTTGACATGGAACCCTTAGTATGCGGGTCCGACTCGCAATTCATCGGTTTTTAATGAACTCTGGATACTTTTTTACTTCTTTTTTTATCTTTTCATTGCGAAGATACGTATTTTCTTTAGAACAGAGCTATCTTGATTTCAGGTTCAAAACTGACGATAATAAAACACTTCCAACAATGCAATGAAACATGGTTCCAAGATCTGCGAGGATCTGCACTGTTTTTAATGTCTTGGAGAGAGTTTTCACGTACCACTGATTAAGGTAGGGCTTACTCTATCTACTATTTACTCCCGTGATATTAGTAAGACGGACACGCCACCGCCATCCTTCAATTGAAGTGAGGAATACACAAACAATGCTCCAGTCCCTGTGTCAGTGCCTGTTAAGGCTCACATTCAATTCAAAATGGCATCAGGTACGGCTCCGAATACTAAAATAGGGTATATACATACCGACAATGATTATTCATTTATTACAATAGGTAACGGATGTATAGTCCACTGATCATCAATCAATAGATGGACCGAGGTTCACAAATCGGGTGAAACGTGATTACCAATCCGAACCTTATTAGGACTCCGTAGCCGAATGGCAAAAACGGAACCCTTATAGATTC